>WNWK01013738.1:7500-15000 GCA_009830355.1 Cherax destructor | reverse complement strand
AGAGTTGTTGATTTTGGGGGGGAGGAGGGGGGAAAGGGGGAGTAGTATGCTAGTGTTTGGGAAGGGAATCCCCCCTTTCCCTTAAACTCGGTACCAAATTTTCTGGGGTTACTGGCCTTTTTCTTTTAATGCCACTAGGACCAGCTTGAGAGTCACTGGACCTCTTTCTAACAAAAATTTGTCCAGGGGCTCTGCGGCGATTCTTTAAAACATCCCTGAAGTGGGACACCACAGTGTCATTGTACAGGTTGCCAGCAGGGCCCGCAACACATGGGTTTGGGGTGATATTCATCCCAAAAAGCTTGCACCTTGCTCCACATTCCACAAATGTCCAATCCCTTTAAGAAAGGGACATTCTTCCATTTTTTTTTCCACCCCCCCTCCTCCTCTGAACCATTGTCCTGACCTCTGCTCTCTTGTTCCCGGTGTTGAAGCTCTTGCAGATCTTCAGTGGTTAGCTCTTCCTTGTCTCCTCCACCAACTGTTCCACATCCTCACCCTCACCTCTAACCCCAAAGACTTGCCCAATTCCACAATTTCTTCCAAAACAGGCTCAGGCTCAGGCTCAGGGTTCTGAGGCTCAGCCCCAAAACCTTCAAAATCCCTCTCTAGGACACAGTCTGGCCACAATTTTCTCCAGGCAGAGTTCAAAGTCCTGGTAGTCACTCCCTCCCAAGCCTTACCTATAAGGTGTACACAATGCAGCATATGGAAATGTTTTTCCAAAATTCTCTTAGGGTTATGTTCATGTCTGTGGTCACATCAAAGCACTTTTGAAACATTGCTTTGGTATAGAGTTTTTAAAGTTGGAAATGACCTGCTGGTCCATGGGCTGGAGGAGAGGAGTGGTATTAGGGGGCAAGAACTTCACTTTGATGAATTTAAACTCCTCCACAATTTTCTCTACCAAGTTTGGAGGATGACAAGGAGCATTGTCCATTATCAGGAGGCACTTAAGTGGCAAATTATTGTCCAATAGATATTTCTTCACACTGGGGCCAAACACTTCATTGAACCAATCTAAGAAAATGTCCTTTGTGACCCAAGCCTTTTTGTTAGACTTCCACATCACACACAAGTTAGACTTGCTGACACCGCATCTGCCAAACACTCGGGATTTTCAAAAGATACACTAGTAAAGGCTTCACTTTGCAATCACCACTGGCATTGGCACAAAGCATCAAAGTTAGCCTGTCTTTCATAGGCTTATGTCCTGGCTGTGCCTTTTCCTCCTGAGTAATGTAGGTCCTGTTGGGCATTTTCTTCCAAAACAGGCCTGTTTCATCACAATTAAACACTTGTTGGGGGAGGAATTGTTCAGCCTCTATGTACTCCTGGAATTCAGGCACATATTTTTCAGCCGCACTTTTGTCACAACTGGCTCCCTCACCATGCCTCACAACACTATGTATGCCAGTACGCTTCTTAAATTTTGAAACCAGCCTCTGCTGGCTTTAAATTCGCTCACTTCACTCGTTGCAGGCATTTTCTTAAGGAGATCATCATGCAACTGCCTTGCTTTTCACATATTATTCCCTCCGAAACAGTATCTCCTGCTAACTGTTTCTCGTTGATCCACACCAACAACAACCTTTCCACATTTTCCAGCACTTGTGGTCTGTGTTTTGTGATCACAGATGCACCTTTTGCAACAACAGCTTCCTTGATTTTACTTAAATATTTCTTATCCACAATGGTAGAGATGGTAGAATAGGGTTTACCATACAGCCTGGCCAGCTCACTGATACGCACTCCACTTTCATATTTTTCTATTATCTCCTTCTTCACTTCTATCGTACATATATTTCTGTTCCTCTTTGCCACAGGCTTAGCACTAGGATCTTTCCTTGGACCCATGGTAACTTATTTAGCAGTTGCAAGCACTAAAAACAGTGGAATAATGACAATATACTGGTATGAATGCGTGGGTGTGGGTGGGTGGTCGCTCTCGCTTGTAAACAATAGCACACTGACGCTCCCTGGAGTGCGCGCTCAGCTGGGCTCCAAGCGAACAGGTCCGGTACGAAAGGCGTAAGACGAATCAATCAACGGATGTCGCATTCAAATTTCTTACGTTATAAGTAACGGATATCGAATATAACGTAAGGTGATAACAACGTAAGTCGAGGTACCACTGTATATATATATATATATATATATATATATATACAGTGGTACCCCAACTTACGATATTTTTTCATTCCAGAATGCTGTTCAAGTGCCATTACCAAATGAATTTATCTCCATAAGAAATGATGTAAAATAGACTAGTCCTTTTAGACCCCCAAAATTACACTTACAAAAGCATTTAAAAAAATCAACTTACATAAAAGGGTGTGTTTGGGGACCATCGTAAGTCAGGGTACCACTGTATATATATACATATATATATATGCAAAAAAGATCACAGTAAACAGGTGATATCAAAATATGCAAGACAACCACTATGAAAAAAATAAGAGGAATTCCAAGTGCTTTCATGACTATTCACATTTTCAAGGAACTATAAAAGGAAACATGACAGGAGGGCTTATATAAGGGGCAAGACTACACCTAACAGTCACATCACACTAACAAAGACCACACCTCACAGTAGCGTAACATCGCACGACTCTGAAGAGGAACATAAGAAAGGACCTGAAACTCTTCCCAAGAATTAGGATTAGTCCAATTTATCATTAAATTCTTCCCAAATTTTATTAATTATAAATGAATCCAATTTATATAAACCAAAAGAAATATTCATATTATTTTCAAAACTGCTTTTAATGAAACATGATTCTATTATATTCCTCTCAACCATGGACTTGCTTGATACAACCTTCTCAGCATTTTGAAAATCAATTGGATGGTTAAAATCTCTCACATGAATAAATAGAGCATTAGAATCTTGTCCAGTTCTAATGCTATATTTATGTTGTTTTAATCTTAGTTCAAGACTTTTACCAGTTTGACCATAATAAACTTTATCGCATATTTTACAGGGAATCTTATAGACACATCCATCAGCATTTTGGGGGGAATTTTTTATCAAGTCTTTTTACTGTACAGTGGACCCCCGGCTAACGTTCATTCCAGATAACGTTATTTTCGGTTAAAGGTTGCTTTTTACGTTCAATATTTTTTTCAGCTAGCGTTATTTACTCAGCGTTACGTACCAGACCTGTCTGCCCGCTCTGCGCTTGCGCACCTCCTCTTAGGACGCCAGTCCAGCACTGTTTACACTCGAGTGAACAATACCCAGCGTGCTCATTCAAGCATTCACAATACATTTGGTGTCTTTTTTGGTGATTTAGTGACTGTCACTGTGAAATAATACACCATGGGTCCAAAGAAGCTTCCTAGTGGCACGCCTGTGGTAAAGAACGTGAGGAACACCATCGAACTGAAGAAGGAGATTGTTGAAAAATATGAGTGGCGTACGTGTGGGTGAGCTTGTCAGGATGTACAACAAAAACACAGTTTAGTAAGCATGCAGGGAGTGTAGCAGGCATGCAAGGGGTGTAGCTGGCATGCAGGGAGTGTAGCAGGCATGCAAGGAGTGTAGCAGGCATGCAAGGAGTGTAGCAGGCATTCAAGGAGTGTAGCAGGCATGCAGAATTCTTCCTCCCTAAGCCATGCGTATTGTAAGAGGCGACTAAAATGCTGGGAGCAAGGGGCTAGTAACCCCTTCTCCTGTATATATTACTAAATGTAAAAGGAGAAACTTTCGTTTTTCCTTTTGGGACACCCCGCTTCGGTGGGAAACGGCCGACGTGTTGAAAGAAAGATATATAAATATATATAAATATACAGTGGTACCTCGAGTTACGATGGTCCCCAAAATCGCCCTTTTATGTAAGTTTATTTTTTTAAATGCTTTTGTAGGTATATTTTTGGGGGTGTAAAAGGACTAGTCTATTTTACATTATTCCTTATGGGGATAAATTCGTTTGGTAATGGCACTTGAACAGCATTCTCGAACGAAAAAATATCGTAACTCGAGGTACCACTGTATATATAATATAATACATACATACATACATACATACATACATACATACATACATACATACATACATACATATATATATATATATATATATATATATATATATATATATATATATATATATATATATATACATGTACCAGTTTATATATTTTTTTCAGAATGTGTTCAATGCATTACCAAACGAATTTATCCCTTCAGAATAATGTAAAATGACTAGTCCTTTTAGACCCCAAAAATACCCTTACAAAAGCATTTGAAAATAAACTTAGCATAAAAGGAGTTTGAGACCATTTAAACGTACCACTGTAATTATATATATATAGGTGATTAGTGGACCTCGACTCGGGTACCACTTTATGTAATTATTTTTTACGCTTTGGTCCCAAAACTCACCCTTTTATGTAAGTTTATTTTTAAACGCTTTGTAAGTGTAATTTTGGGGATCTAAAGGACTAGTCTATTTTATATCATTCTTAAGGGATAAATTCGTATGGTAATGGCACTTGAACAGTATTCTGAATGAAAATATGAAAGTCGAGTAATGTATGTATGTATGTATGTATGTATGTATGTATTATGTATTATGTATGTATGTATGTATGTATGATATAGTATATAGTATATTATATATATATATATATTATATATATATATATATATATATATATATATATATATATATATATATATATATATATATATACAGTGGTACCGACATCCGTTGATTGATTCGTCTTACGCCTTTCGTACCGGACCTGTTCGCTTGGAGCCCAGCTGAGCGCGCACTCCAGGGAGCGTCAGTGTGCTATTGTTTACAAGCGAGAGCGACCACCCACCCACACCCACGCATTCATACCAGTATATTGTCATTATTCCACAAGTGTTTAATTGTGATGAAACAGGCCTGTTTTGGAAGAAAATGCCCAACAGGACCTACATTACTCAGGAGGAAAAGGCACAGCCAGGACATAAGCCTATGAAAGACAGGCTAACTTTGATGCTTTGTGCCAATGCCAGTGGTGATTGCAAAGTGAAGCCTTTACTAGTGTATCTTTTTGAAAATCCCCGAGTGTTTGGCAGATGCGGTGTCAGCAAGTCTAACTTGTGTGTGATGTGGAAGTCTAACAAAAAGGCTTGGGTCACAAAGGACATTTTCTTAGATTGGTTCAATGAAGTGTTTGGCCCCAGTGTGAAGAAATATCTATTGGACAATAATTTGCCACTTAAGTGCCTCCTGATAATGGACAATGCTCCTTGTCATCCTCCAAACTTGGTAGAGAAAATTGTGGAGGAGTTTAAATTCATCAAAGTGAAGTTCTTGCCCCCTAATACCACTCCTCTCCTCCAGCCCATGGACCAGCAGGTCATTTCCAACTTTAAAAAATGTAATAATATTGGTAGAATTACCGACAATATGTTAAGTAAAAGGACACAAATGCAACTAATGTCCATTATCGCTTGTAACGGCTTGAGAAAGCTCCTGGAGAGCGAAACGTTGCCACAATAAAATGTCACATTAGTTGCATTTGTGTCCTTTTACTTAACTTTAAAAAACTCTATACCAAAGCAATGTTTCAAAAGTGCTTTGATGTGACCACAGACATGAACATAACCCTAAGAGAATTTTGGAAAAAACATTTCCATATGCTGCATTGTGTACACCTTATAGGTAAGGCTTGGGAGGGAGTGACTACCAGGACTTTGAACTCTGCCTGGAGAAAATTGTGGCCAGACTGTGTCCTAGAGAGGGATTTTGAAGGTTTTGGGGCTGAGCCTCAGAACCCTGAGCCTGAGCCTGAGCCTGTTTTGGAAGAAATTGTGGAATTGGGCAAGTCTTTGGGGTTAGAGGTGAGTGGTGAGGATGTGGAACAGTTGGTGGAGGAGCACAAGGAAGAGCTAACCACTGAAGATCTGCAAGAGCTTCAACAGCAACTGGAACAAGAGAGCAGAGGTCAGGACAATGGTTCAGAGGAGGAGGAGGAGGTGGAACAAAAATGGAAGAATGTGCCTTCTTCAAGGATTAAGGACATTTGTGGAATGTGGAGCAAGGTGCAAGCATTTATGGATGAATATCACCCTAACCATGCTGTTGCAGGCCGTGCTGGCAACCTGTACAATGACACTGTGGTGTCCCACTTCAGGGATGTTTTAAAGAATCGCCAGACACAGAGCTCCCTGGACAAATTTGTTGTTAGAAAGAGGTCCAGTGACTCTCAAGCTGGTCCTAGTGGCATTCAAAGAAAAGGCCAGTAACCCCAGAAAAGGACTTGGTACCTGCAGTGTTAATGGAAGGATTCCCCTTCCAAACACTAGCATACTACTCCACCTTCTCCCCTCCTCCCGTCCTCCACACATCAACAACTCTTCAATAAATGTAAGTGACATGTTATTGTACAATATTTGCATGTGTATTTATGTATTCTTTATTCAATTATTTATTATTTAATGTCCAAAAGTTCTAAAAATATTTTATTTAACTACTTTTGGAAGTCTTGGACGGATTAAATTTATTTCCATTATTTCTTATGGGGAAAATTGATTCGTGTTACGTTTGTTTCGTCTTAAGAAATGCCCTCTGACGGATTAAAATAGTAAGTCGAGGTACCACTGTATGTATATATATATATATATATATATATATATATATATATATATATATATATATATATTATATATACCACCTCTGGAACTTTATTGGGGACCCTCACCCTCAGAGAAGACAATAAGCGTACCTCAGGGAAAACTCGAGGTTCTCCCCGGAGCTGTTTGAATATTTTCTTCTCCTACCACCCCCTATATATGATGATGGAATGCTTTATTAATAGACAGAATACATCAATGGGAAACATGATATATATGTATATGGTATATATATACAGTCATACCTCGGTTAACGATATTAATCCGTCAGAGAGGGCATATCTTTAACTGAAACAATCGTTAACCGAATCAATTTTCCCCATAAGAAATAATGGAAATAAAATTAATCCGTCCAAGACTTTCAAAAGTAGTTAAATAAAATATTTTTTAGAACTTTTTGACATTAAATAATACACAATTTAATGAACAATAAATAAATACACATGTAAATATTGTACAATAACATGTCACTTACATTTATTGAAGAGTTGTTGATGTGTGGAGGACGGGAGGAGGGGAGAAGGTGGAGTAGTATGCTAGTGTTTGGAAGGGAAATCCCCTTCCATTAACACTGCAGGTACCAAGTTCTTTTCTGGGGTTACTTCCCTTTTTCTTTTAATGCCACTAGGACCAGGTTGAGAGTCACTGGACCTCTTTCTAACAATAAATCTGTCCAGGGAGCTCTGTGTCTGGCGATTCTTTAAAACATCCCTGAAATGGGACACCACAGTGTCATTGTACAGGTTGCCAGCACGGCCTGCAACAGCATGGTTAGGGTGATATTCATCCATGAAGCCTTGCACATCAGTCCATTTGGCACAGATCTCCCTAATCCTTGAAGAAGGCACCTTCTTCCATCTCTGTTC
>WNWK01013738.1:0-2500 GCA_009830355.1 Cherax destructor | reverse complement strand
ATAAGTCTGTTGAGTATACCAGGTAAAGTGTATGGTAGAGTTATTATTGAAAGAATTAAGAGTAAGACAGAGAGCAGAATAGCAGATGAACAAGGTGGCTTTAAGAAAGGTAGGGGGTGTGTAGACCAAGTGTTTGCAGTAAAGCATATAGGTGAACAGTATTTGGATAAGGGTAAAGAGGTTTTTGTGGCATTTATGGATTTGTAAAAGGTGTATGATAGGGTGGATAGGGGAGCAATGTGGCAGATGTTGCAGGTGTATGGAATAGGAGGTAGGTTACTGAAAGCAGTGAAGAGCTTTTATGAGGATAGTGAGGCTCAGGTTAGAGTGTGTAGGAGAGAGGGAGATTATTTCTCGGTAAAAGTAGGCCTTAGACAGGGATGTGTGATGTCACCGTGGTTGTTCAATATATTTATAGATGGGGTTGTAAGAGAAGTGAATGCGAGGGTCTTGGCAAGAGGTGTGGGGTTAAAAGACAAAGAATCAAATACAAAGTGGGAGTTGTCACAGTTGCTTTTTGCTGATGACACTGTGCTATTGGGAGATTTTGAAGAGAAGTTGCAGAGGTTGGTGGATGAATTTGGTAAGGTATGTAAAAGAAGAAAATTGAAAGTGAATATAGGAAAGAGTAAGGTGATGAGGATAACAAAAGATTAGGTGACGAAAGATTGGATATCAGATTGGAGGGAGAGAGTATGGATGAGGTGAATGTATTCAGATATTTGGGAGTGGACATGTCGGCAGATGGGTCTATGAAGGATGAGGTGAATCATAGAATTGATGAGGGGAAAAGGGTGAGTGGTGCACTTCGGAGTCTGTGGAGACAAAGAACTTTGTCCATGGAAGTTAAGAGGGAATGTATGAGAGTATAGTTATACCAACACTCTAATATGGGTGTGAAGCATGGGTGATGAATGTCGCAACGAGGAGAAGGCTGGAGGCAGTGGAGATGTCATGTCTGAGGTCAATGTGTGGTGTGAATACAGTAGGGCCCCACTTATACGGCAGGTTAGGTTCCAGGCTAGTGCCTTAAAGCAGACATCGCCGAAAAGCAGAACGCCATTTTTTTCCACTTCTAAATGCATATAAATGCCAGACAACAAGCTTACATTAACTTATATTAAGTTAGCAATAGCACTAGGCATTAAAAAACACAATAAAAAGTAAGATACACACAGAGTACACTTATTACTTACCTTAAAGTATTAACATTAGCTTAAAATAGTCTGTGAACCAATTTATGAAAAGATCAGTAGTCATCCAAGCTTTTGAATTGGATTTATAATAAACAGGGAGGCTACCTTTTGCATAGCTCTTTAGGGTCCTAGGATTCTCCGAGTGATAAATTATCATAGGTTTTAACTTGCAATCCCCAGCAGCATTAGCTCCTACCAAGAGTGTTAGTTGAAGACTCAGATGAGTCAAAGGGATGTTAGGAAGCATTTCTTCAGCCATAGAGTAGTCAGGAAGTGTAATAGTCTGGCAAGTGATGTAGTGGAGGCAGGAACCATACATAGCTTTAAGACGAGGTATGATAAAGATCATGGAGCAGGGAGAGAGAGGACCTAGTAGCGGTCAGTGAAGAGGCAGGGCCCAGGAGCTAAGTCTCGACCCCTGCAACCACAATTAGGTGAGTACACTCTTGGTTATCCTGGGTTCTCTACACATATGCTGCTATATGTAACTGTATTTGATGGCTATCTCATCGATCAACATATACCTTGTTAGTAAGTTCATTCAGGTATACACAAATACAGTTACATAGATTATCATACATAGCAAATATGCATAGACAACCCAGGATAACCCAAAAAAGTCAGTTCACTGAGTTTAATCATTTCTAACTTGGCACTTAAAGTAAGAGGCTTACGACTCCTCTTTTTATCACAACTAAGCTTAGACGCCATAGTCAATGAGAGCCAACTAGTAAACGAAAGAGTAAACGAGAGAGAGAACGAGATACGGAGTTCAGACAAGGTAAAAAAACAAACTGAACAGGTAGTGGGCGATCACTTGGTCAGGTGAAATGAATGTGATTAATACGTGTCCACTTTTAGTTCATTCACATACGTTTGTAAGAGTTTGTGAGACTTTTACCTCAAAATAATTTTTTTATTATAATAATAATTACCTCACAATACAAATACTCTTACATTGTGTACAAGTTAGTACAAAATAAACAAACAGCAACACTCCCATTCTCATGCAACACACTATTTTTTAGAGTTAATGATAGTATTACCATTATTATTATCATAATAAAAAAGAAGTGCTAAACCCACAAGGGTCATGAATAACTATATATAGAGTGAAGGCATATGAAAGGAATATTTTTCTACAGTTATCTCTCAGTGTTTGATTAGAGAAAACGTAATTCTTCCGACTTCTACAAAGTCGTTTGGTAAACAAATATCATATTTGTCAATTTTTATTCTGTGGGTGTATGTATCATGTTTATATGCTATGTAATGCGTTTTGTAAATTATTTTGAAGAAAATAT
>WNWK01013737.1:0-54097 GCA_009830355.1 Cherax destructor | reverse complement strand
CTTACACTTACACCCATCTTGCCAGTACTCGCCTTATATGAAGGCGATCCTGAATGCATCATAATTTTACGCTTATATGATGCAACCCCCCTCCCCCCCCCGAAAAAAAGTGCCTCAATGGGGTCTTTTCCAAATAAAAAAACTGGAATGCTATATATATGTTTAAAAAATCAGTACAAAAACTTTTAAAATGGTGTTTGACTCATAGTACAACCAAAAAAAAAAAAGCCCCCTCATAGAGCGTCAGCCATATTTAAAATTATGGAATGCCGTATAGCCTAAAACCTGTTCGTGTGTACAAAGAAACCAGTGACAATGTTTTGTTGCACTGGCTTTCATGGAGACTGAAAAACAAACATTCACAACTGTACATAAGACATAATTTACTGGCATTGTCAGTTTTAGTTACATAAACGAATCTAACGTAACCTAACATAGAATAAACTATCCTAACCTAAACAACGTAAGGCGAAAAATTTGCTGCAAATCGCATGAGAGAATTCCGCACAGAATTTGCTAGGTAGAGTTGAACAAGAACTTAAATATAAAATGTCAAGATAATGGTGATAGTAACTTATAATGTTTAATAAAATCTAATGGAATACTGATGTACTGTTGCTGATTAGGAGATTGTGTAGAGAATTTCCATTGCTTTTATCAGGTCACTTAAATTAATGGGAACACTTACACTCCCTCGAGCCGTCATCCCTGCAGCTCAAGCCAGAAACATGTATTATGCTTTACACCAGAAAAATAATAGAGGGAACTAGTTTTCAAATTTCATAAAGAGAGGGAGACACGATAGTACTAAATTATTATATTCATTAAATACTTGGGAAGTTCTAAACCCAAGTAAGCCATTTGGGGTGTACCGTAGCTCGATCGTTAGCGCACTCAGCTCACACACTGAGGTCAGGAGTTCGAATCTCCGGTACGGTTGGAAAACATTAGGGACGTGTTTCCATAAGACACCTGCTGTCCTTGTTCACCCATCAGTATAAAATGAGTACCTGGGTGTTAGTAGACTGGTGGGGGTCGCATCCTGGGACAAAACTGACCTAATTTGCCAGAAATGCTCTGCATAACAAGCGGCTTTGTATATAGTAGTATGTCATTGATGTCAGCTAGGCCTGTATACCATGTACATGTACTTGTAGAAATAAAGATATTATTATATTATTATTCAGCGCAAGGTGTAAAATATTCATAACGAAAAGCAGGGAACCAACACACATTAATTATCTGAGACTTTTAATATGAACCCCAGACTCGAGGTGTTGGCCGCCGTCAACACTCTCTCCTCAGACACAAAGAGTAAAGGCTTGTCAACACTCTCCTCAGACACAGAGTAAAGGCTTGTCAACACTCTCTCTCAGACACAGAGTAAAGGCTTGTCAACACTCTCTCTCAGACAGTAAGACATAGTAAGAGTGGCTGGGTGTTACGGCCCCGTATCTAACAATGGTAGTTAGGTAATTACCTCACCGGCCGGCAGTCAAGGGGTTACGTCATCAGACCTGATGTTTGACTGCCTGGCAGGCTTGACTGACAGTGTCATCGAGACTCTCCCCTAGTCAACACTGGAGAGTCCACCAGCTCACTGATACACTACTGGAGTTCGCCAGGCAGACCTGCTTGAGAGTTGTAGACTTTCGCAGTGTGGTGCTGGTGACAGGTCTACAGTGCTAACGAGACTCCCATATACAACACTGGAGAGTTCACCAGCTCCCTGATACAGCTAGGGAGTGTACGAGACTCTCCCATATACACTGCTGGAGAGTGTCAGCGAGACTCTCCCCTATACAACACTGGAGAGTTCACTAGCTCCCTGATACACCTGGGAGTGTTCAACAGACAGACCTGGAGATTGACTCTTCGTGCTGGTGACGGCCTTAGACTATCTACTGGCTTATTCACCGTACCGACTGTGTTCCTGAGACTATGTACCTGAAAATGGACTGTTGTACCTGAACTTATGTACCTGAAAGTGTGTGACACTGGTAACAGGTGGTGTCTTGTGTGACACTGGTAACAGGTGGTGTCTTGTGTGACACTGGTAACAGGTGGTGTCTTGTGTGACACTGGTAACAGGTGGTGTCTTGTGTGACACTGGTAACAGGTGGTGTCTTGTGTGACACTGGTAACAGGTGGTGTCTTGTGTGACACTGGTAACAGGTGGTGTCTTGTGTGACACTGGTAACAGGTGGTGTCTTGTGTGACACTGGTAACAGGTGGTGTCTTGTGTGACACTGGTAACAGGTGGTGTCTTGTGTGACACTGGTAACAGGTGGTGTCTTGTGTGACACTGGTAACAGGTGGTGTCTTGTGTGACACTGGTAACAGGTGGTGTCTTGTGTGACACTGGTAACAGGTGGTGTCTTGTGTGACACTGGTAACAGGTGGTGTCTTGTGTGACACTGGTAACAGGTGGTGTCTTGTGTGACACTGGTAACAGGTGGTGTCTTGTGTGACACTGGTAACAGGTGGTGTCTTGTGTGACACTGGTAACAGGTGGTGTCTTGTGTGACACTGGTAACAGGTGGTGTCTTGTGTGACACTGGTAACAGGTGGTGTCTTGTGTGACACTGGTAACAGGTGGTGTCTTGTGTGACACTGGTAACAGGTGGTGTCTTGTGTGACACTGGTAACAGGTGGTGTCTTGTGTGACACTGGTAACAGGTGGTGTCTTGTGTGACACTGGTAACAGGTGGTGTCTTGTGTGACACTGGTAACAGGTGGTGTCTTGTGTGACACTGGTAACAGGTGGTGTCTTGTGTGACACTGGTAACAGGTGGTGTCTTGTGTGACACTGGTAACAGGTGGTGTCTTGTGTGACACTGGTAACAGGTGGTGTCTTGTGTGACACTGGTAACAGGTGGTGTCTTGTGTGACACTGGTAACAGGTGGTGTCTTGTGTGACACTGTGGTGTCAGGTATTTAGTGGTGTAGTCAGTCAGAGTTTGTGACGGTGGCACGACACAGGTTGAGTCGTGTATTTGTGTGTGTCATAACGCGGTGAAAAGGTTTTATTAGAGATGGGTTCATGATGCAAGGAAGGTGTCTTATGGGCACAGAGAGAAGGGTGTCGTGTGACACAGAAGAGAAGGCGTGTCGGGTGACACCGGGGGCGTGTCATGTGACACAGAGAACGGGTGTCATGGGACCCCGTGAGAAGGCGTGCCATAAGACAAAGAAGTATCATGACAAGGTGTGGTAGTGTCCTGCGTGACACTAGAAGATGGTAGCGACTTGACACTACACCGAATACTTGATTTTACTTGTGACTTTTATCTTGTACTGTGATTTTGTGTAAATAGGTTTTTACACAGATTATTAGATTATATGTTTTTATTCAGATTATATGCTTTTATATTAATAATATATATTTAATATAATAAAAATCTGAAATACGAGATTTTACTCAGTATCCCAAACAGTCGTTTGTTACAAATGCTTCTTTATTTGTAATACTGGGTGTACACCAAAAAGCGCCTACAATGGATGAGACTGTAGGCCTATTAAACTGCTACTATATTCCTTCATTAGCCAAGCGCCTACAGCAGAGTTGCAAGTACCAGGCATACTAGATGACATAACTGATTTTTTATTTTGCCACCGAAGTGGCTAGTTTATTGTGCACCCCATATCCATCCTGTGGAGGGTAGCGCTAGAGCATATGGACACGCACAAGGCCTCGGAACTAGGCCCCAAAAGGGTTAACAGGAGTAATCTGGATTATATCTACAGTTCACTTATCTGTTACAATCAAATTTAGGAATTTTGTTTAATATGGTATCCTATTTTCATTAATATCTTGACATGTGACATAGTTTAATATACTGTCTATATATTGTTCAGTAAGAAGACAATTAAGCATACAGTGTTGAAGACAGTGGCCACACTGCACTTTTATATAATCTTAACACAAGGGATTGTTAACTGTAGAAAACAGTTCTCTGGCAGTAAACAGAGAACAGCATCAACATATTCGTATTCACAACTAAAAGGTTACGCTGCCAAAGGCGCATATTGTCTCCCTTGCCAAGCAATGTGCGGAAAAACTATGTAAGAGGAAGGAAGTTTGAATAAACGTGTGAATGAACACAAAGGTTATGTTAGAATAAGCAAAGACAGCACGGTTGTTGCAATCACGTGACTGCAGCAATAAAATAGTTTGATCTAGTATTTAGATCTTATATTAGTTAGTTACCATTTTGTCCTAGGCACATGTCGATTAGACACTAGGCCTGTTGTATATGCGTGCGTGTGTGTGTAAGAGAGAGAGAGAACCCTCACAACCCAAAAGTCAAGGGGTATGGTCAGACAGGACAATACCGATACTTTGGCACACATCTACCCCACATACATCGCTGAGTCTATGCTCTCCACTCTTGGGCTATTCTAGTACATTTATTTGTAGCTGTTAGGGAGTCGGCTAGAATATTCCGGCTCCGTTAATGGACTTCGGGATGTGAACCACGAAGACACGCAGGGAGTGATATGTAAGATGTCTTAAACGATACTTATGCTCTCTAGTCTGACTGTAAACATACACAGTTTGGTCCCACTCATCTTCTTGATCTAGAGTAAGACTGAGTATCCACGTGAATATGGACGTCAGGAGACTGTAATACTTATTTACTTTTGGGATGTCACATAAGATTACACATCTTGGGAAATATGTTAGCTTAGGTAGGCTCAAGCACATTGTGAAAAAGTACAACGTATATTATCTAGAAAGCCTATTCTTTGTTCCCTCCTCCTCAAATTATCTAGTTTGTTCTCGAGAATTGCGTCAATTGTTATTAGTTCTTATAGGGGACAAAATCAGGATGTTAACAGTCGGGACAATAGTTGATGAACCTGATGTATGGATCTCACTACCTTGATTACTTGCTGGCTGCCTGACATATCCCCTCTGGACAATTTAAGGACAAGCCTTATGGCCTGTCCCTGTTTCTTCATCTGATCAAGTTCTACTAGCAATGACTTCTTTGTGTCTGCCAGTGCACCATCCTCCAGGAACTAGATACTTAGTTCACTGGTCAATATGACAGTGATTCTCTTAACTGTTACGCAGAAGAGAACCGGTGCGAGAGGATAACCTTGCTGAACACCCTCCGGTGAAGAACATCGACTCCTTGCTATATCCAGCTGAAGAAAAAGAGACTAGGAATGTGTGTTCAAACAGCTGTTAACAGCACATCTCTTTTCAGTAGATTAAGTGCATTCTTGTAATTTTAAAACTGTGTAGTTTTAAAAATTACACTGAGAAACTCCAATTTCAAGCTGGTTCGGTTGCAGCATCATGCTTGCAGCATTATAGTTAGAGCATCATGGCTGCAGCATCACAGTTGCAGCATCATGGCTGCAGCATCACAGTTGAAGCATCATGGCTGCAGCATCACAGTTGCAGCATCATTGCTGCAGCATCACAGTTGCAGCATCATGGCTTCAGCATCATAGATGAAGCATCATGGTTGCAGCATCACAGTTGCAGCATCATGGCTGCAGCATCATAGTTGAAGCATCATGGCTGCAGCATCACAGTTGAAGCATCATGGCTGCAGCATCACAGTTGAAGCATCATGGCTGCAGCATCACAGTTGCAGCATCATGGCTGCAGCATCACAGTTGCAGCATCATGGCTGCAGCATCATGGCTGCAGCATCACAGTTGCAGCATCATTGCTGCAGCATCATAGTTGAAGCATCATGGCTGCAGCATCACAGTTGCATCATGGCTGCAGCATCACAGTTGCAGCATCATGGCTGCAGCATCATAGTTAAAGTATCATGGATGCAGCATCACAGTTGCATCATGGCTGCAGCATCACAGTTGCAGCATCATGGCTGCAGCATCACAGTTGCATCATGGCTGCAGCATCATAGTTGCAGCATCATGCTTGCAGCATCACAGTTGCAGCATCATGGGTGCAGCATCACAGTTGCAGCATCATGGTTGCAGCATCACAGTTGCATCATGGCTGCAGCATCACAGTTGCAGCATCATAGTTGAAGCATCATGCTTGCAGCATTATAGTTGCAGCATCATGGCTGCAGCATCACAGTTACAGCATCATGGCTGCAGCATCACAGTTGCAGCATCATGGCTGCAGCATAGTTGAAGCATCATGGCTGCAGCATCATGCTTGCAGCATTATAGTTGAAGCATCATGGTTGCAGCATCATGGCTGCAGCATCATGGCTGCAGCATCATGGCTGCAGCATCATGGCTGCAGCATCATGGCTGCAGCATCACAGTTGAAGCATCATAGTTGAAGCATCATGGTTGCAGCATCATGGTTGCAGCATCACAGTTGAAGCATCATAGTTGAAGCATCATGGTTGCAGCATCATTTCTGCAGCATCACAGTTGCAGCATCATGGCTGCAGCATCACAGTTGAAGCATCATAGTTGAAGCATCATGGTTGCAGCATCATGGATGAAGCATCACAGTTGCAGCATCATGGCTGCAGCATCATAGTTGAAGCATCATAGTTGAAGCATCATGGTTGCAGCATCATGGATGAAGCATCATAGTTGAAGCATCATGGCTGCAGCATCACAGTTGCAGCATCATGGCTGCAGCATCACAGTTGCAGCATCATGGCTGTAGCATCACAGTTGCAGCATCATGGCTGCAGCATCACAGTTGCAGCATCATGGCTGCAGCATCACAGTTGCATCATGGCTGCAGCATCACAGTTGCAGCATCATGGATGAAGCATCACAGTCGCAGCATCATGGCTGCAGCATCATAGTTGAAGCATCATGGTTGCAACATCATAGTTGAAGCATCATGGTTGCAACATCATAGTTGCAACATCATAGTTGCATCATGGTTGCAGAATCATGGCCGCGTCTGTTACTCGAATAAAAATCTTCACATATTCCATATAAACTCCTGGATATATCACTTCATATCCACATATAATTACACTCGACAATTCATTCATACACACACACACACACACACACACACACACACACACACACACACACACACACACAACAGTTTGCAAAGGTTTGCAAGAAGACTAGTCCCGGAACTAAAGGGTATGTCCTATGAGGAAAGCTTAAGGGAAATCGACCTGACAACACTAGAGGACAGAAGGGATAGGGAGGGGGGGGGCATGATAACAACATACAAAATACTGAGAGGAATTGACAAGGCGGATAGGGACATGATGTTTCAGAGATGGGACACAACAACAAGGGGTCACAATTGGAAGTTAAAGACTCAGATGAATCACAGGGATGTTAGGAAGTATTTCTTCAGTCTTAGAGTTGTCAGGACGTGAAAGAGTCTGGAGAGCGATGTAGTGGAAGCAGAATTCATACACAGCTTTAAGAAGAGGCTTGATAAAGCTCACAGAGCAGGAAGAGAGTGGACCTAGTAGCGACCAGCGAAGAGGCGAGACCAGGAGTTATGAATCGACCCTAATGGTGAGTACAATTAGGTGAGTTCACACACACACACACACATACACACACACACACACACACACACACACACACAAACATTCAATTATAACACCAATCCATCAGCCAAATACCCGACATGAATAAATTACTCATGAAATTAGGTACAGGATTTACATACTAGACGAGGATACTGAAGGCAAATGACCCCTATATATTATCTAACCAAGTTAATTGCCCCCAAAATTACGAAGCGCTTTGCATCAAGTCGTGGGAATCAGTGCTGCCCTGAGGCAGCGGCGGCACCACCATGGCTCTGCCTGCCCACTTCCTGTAATTAGGAACCAGCCATTAGGGTCCTGCCATTTCACTTCGTCTGAAGTCCTCGGGATTTTATTACGAGAGTTCTTGGTGCTGTGGGAGTCCCCTTGAGTGTGTGTGTGTGTGTGTGTGTGTGTGTGTGTGTTGTGTGTGTGTATTTTGTGTAGGTGTACACGTGTATTTGTGGTTGCAGGGTCGAGTCATAGCTCCTGGCCCCCGCCTCTTCACTGGTCGCTACTGGGTCACTCTTTCTGCTCCATGAGCTTTATCATACCTCTTCTTAAAGCTATGTATGGATCCTGCCTCCACTACATCACTTCCCAGAATGTGTGTGAGAGAGAGTAAAGGCATTTCCATTACAGTCATTACTGTGTCTGAGATTGTGTTCTAATTCAGTCTGACACAGCATCTCGAGTCTCTGTTGAAGACAGGAGAGAAAGAAAGGGCTTAAGGACCAACAGTTAGACAAGAGATATCACCAGAAATAAACAGAAAAGCATCATAAACAGAAGAATAAGAGGCTAAAAATGAACAATAACGATCGAATAAACAACTCCCTCACCCTCACCCCCCAAAAAAATAAACGAGCTGGATAACGATTAAAATTAAACATTTATTAATCATTAGCAGTTAACGAGGTGAGCGTAACGAGACTAACGAGGCCCTCAGAACGAGGCCGCATCACAGCTAACACCAATGGCACACACGCTAATGGGTAATTAGTGACACTAATCACCTTAGATGACGTCAAATTGTACTCTGCGACGGGAAAACTGGAAACAAGGAGGTGCCAAGTGGCACTGGATGTATATTGTGGGGATGGGGAGGTAGACGAGAGGGAAGGGAGGAAGGAGAGGGAAGAGAAATGGAAGAAAGGAAAAATAAGAGGGGGCGGGGAGAGGAAGGATGAATGGTAGAAAAAAGGGAAATAGCAGAGAAAGGGGAATGTTAGGGAGGGAGTATCAGAGGGTTAATGGTACGGCCAGTCAGAGGGGAAGGTGGAATGGAAGGGGAATGAAGCGGAGAGGGAAATGTTACGTTGGAGAATCAGAGAGGAAATGGTAGGGATGGAGAATCAGAGAGGGAATAGTATGGAAGGGGGGGGGGCAAAAGAGAGTAGTGAATGATGGGAAAAAAATAAAGAATTGAGAGAAGAGAGGGAAAGGGAGGAAAAGGAAGAGCCCAAATTGAAAAAGAGGGGTAGTGATTGAAAGAGAAGGTAGAGATATGGAGGAGATACAAACGAGGATATGGAGAAAGATGGACAGAAAAAAAATAAAGGAGGAAATGAAAGGGAAGTGTGAGAAATGGACGATGGATAGAATGAGAGAGAGAGATATTTTAAATAAAATCAATACTATAATATGTTACATCTTGTGATGAAGCACATGAGTCAAGGTGTACCAACATAACAAAGGCAACAGAGTAGAGAGAAGTCACGTTGACAGAAAGAGTTTTCATCGGTCAATGTTTCCACGTATTAACATTATTATCAAGTCATACAAAGGATACAAACTACACGTGTATATGTATACTGGTAGTAAAGAAACAGGCGAGGTGAGTTACATAGTCGAGTGTGATGAATCATGGGTCAGCAGGAGGTACACTGGACTTAATGTTCAAATGCTGTCTGGTTTCTGAACGGCTTGTTTACCCTATTCTTGTGCATCTTCTTTACCAAGACCATCCATGTAACACCAAATGTGTAATGGTGTGACGTATGGATGGCTCCAAAGGTGCTACAAGTATGTCACAGTCACTCATGAGCATATCCTTGCTGGAGAAATTGATGTCTTGTGTGTATTTTTTTCCAGGTGCTAAGAGACTAGATTCGGTTGAATTTCTGTTCTACGTTCATTTCGTAGCGTTGACTGAGTGTGGAAAATAGGAGTTGCGCAATGCGTTATCAAGTTCACCCGAGTCCCAGTTGTCTAGCTTTATTAAAGGTTTTCTTGACAGTGTTAAACAATGTAGCGAAAAACTCTTCAAGGAAGCACCTGAGTGACAGAGTAGGAAATATGTCTTCAAACTGTGTAAATACCAACAATAAGAGACTAAACACATTATATCACGGTTCAGAGACTACCTGTTCTTCCCCTGTCTCCAGTACGAAAGCCACTGGTTGACGAAGTGTCTTCATTATGAAAGATAACCAGGTGTTGTACCTGCGTCTTATTCATCACAAGTATAGTCTTAGTCAAAGAACAATTGTAATAATTCCCACTTTGCCTCGAATTCCTTATTTTTTAAATTCCACAACTCTCCCAAGACCCTAGCAATCACTTCTTTTGTAACCCAATCTATAAATGTATTAAACAATTATTATATAACATATCCCTCTCCGAGGCCTACATTCTCTGGAAAATAGTCCTCACACCTACTTACCTTAACCTAAACCTCACTGTCCTCCACAACACCTTTCACTGTCTGCATAAACCTACCGCCTTATTCCATACATGTGCAACATCTGCCACACTGCTTCCCTACACATGCCTTTCAAAATCCATAAACACAACAGACAGTTCCTTAACCTCAGATAAGTAACGTTCACTCATATGATCAAATACACATCCCTTATCCATATTAAATCCTTCTTTTCCTCTGCAATACTACTTCCAGTCTTATCAATAACTTCTTTACAATTCTACTATACACTTTTCCCGGTGTACTGAACAGGTTTAAAATGCTATATTTCTTACACTTTCACTTGTCCTCTCTTCCATTATACGAAAGAATTACGCATATTATTATTATAATTATTACCATCGAATAAATAAATGCTTTATTGAAAAATAAAATCAAAAGTGGAAGGTAAAGCATCGCTCCAACTGTGGAAAATTTCATATCGTGCCCCCGGAGTCCCGGTGAAGGGGCACGGATTAATTATGCCTCAACTTAGCATAGATGCTCTGGATAGAACGATGAAATTATTTGAAACTAAAACATTTTGAAATAAAGAGAGAGAGAGAGAGAGAGAGAGAGAGAGAGAGAGAGAGAGAGAGAGAGAGAGAGAGAGAGAGAGAGAGAGAGAGAGAGAGAGAGAGAGAGAGAGAGAGAGAGAGAGAGAG
Organism: Cherax destructor; assembly: GCA_009830355.1. Lineage (NCBI taxonomy): Eukaryota > Metazoa > Arthropoda > Malacostraca > Decapoda > Parastacidae > Cherax > Cherax destructor. The sequence goes on along the minus strand of WNWK01013737.1, from coordinate 43,283 downwards.
AGAGAGAGAGAGAGAGAGAGAGAGAGAGAGAGAGAGAGAGAGAGAATGAATTACATCCATACACATATAACAGCAATTGGAACGTAATGAAGCATTTTTTCAAGTCTTAAGACGGCAAATGGCGTCCGCAGGACTGAGGGGGTAGTGGAGGCAAACAATACACAGTTTCCAGAGAAGCTACGATCGCTTCCTAGAGGCCATGAATCCATAAAGCCGGCCGATAAAAGTTAAAAGGTAGTGCCAGGAACTATGATTCGACCCCCTGCAAGTTCAACGCGCACACAACAAGCATAACTTTCCTCCTGCACCTACAAAAAGGTGTCATTATACATGCACATTCAAGGTATTCCTTTCTGTGTTTCCCCCTGTAAAGAACTTTTATTACGTATCCCTGAAGGGATACCTTTAAGGGGTTGCCTGATTTTTTTTTCCTTCCTCTTACTTTTCGATTTTATTTTGCTCAACTCAAAAATGCCTCATCCAATCGGCTTCAAACTTTCAACACTTGTGTAAGGTAACGAGAATCAGATTCTTGAAGCAACTGATAACTTACAAAATCCTCAGAGGCGAAGCTTAAAACGTTCACAAAAGACGCCAAGAAATACGACGACAGGAGAAGAGTGACATTCAGACATGTAGGTGCAGATGTAACGACTTAATGTGCAAAATAATGTGAAACTTTTATTCCTGTTAAATACTGCTGAATATTAATGGCCGATGCATCTTTTACCCAGGATGGTCATGGACCGGGCCGCGAAGGTGTTGACCTGGGAACATACCCCAGGTATACTCCAGGTACGTATTAAGTTTCGTTTGTGTGCAGGCAAATTTTATGATGTATAAAATACCAGAAAAAAAAAATGGAACCGTTGGAATCCGTACCACACCTGGAGAATGACCCATCCGATCGCCTTAAAATTTTCACCAATGGTGGAGATAATGGTGGTGCTGAAGGTGGTAGTGATTATACAGTGACTAGGTACTAGCGATCACAGTGCTACAAGTGATAACGCAGCGCTACTAGTGACCACACAGTGCCATAAGCGATTTCACACCGTTACTAGTGAGTTGACAGCGATAACAATTATTACATAGTGCTACTAGTAATAACAGACCCCTACTAGTGATCACACTGCACTACCAACGATCACACGTGATAACACAGCGCTACAATCACACTCCCGCTCTTTGACGGCTCCGGTTATGCCAGTAGTTTACAACACAATGTACCATGTCACCTTACCACTGAGCCAGCGATCCTACAAAGATCACGCATCCAGCAGAGCTAGATGTTTTTCTCGTGATCCGAGGACACTCGTGACAATGGGTATAATCTTTGAGATACCACTGCCACGAGTGTCCTCGGATCACGAGAAAAACATCTAGTTCTGCTGGATGCGTGATCTTTGTACGATCGCTGGCTCAGTTGTAAGGTAGCATGATACGTTGTGTTGTCTCTTGAGGCGGGACAATGTATGGTGGGGTCGAGCCCTGGCCTGCCCCAGTTTGGTAAATGATATGATATATATATCACAAGTGATCACAGCTCTACAAGGGTTCACACAACTCTACAAGGACTTACACAGTGCTACAAGTCTTCGTACAAAGCTACAGCCAATTAAACAGCGCTACAAACAATCGCTCAAGCGCTTTAGCAATTTGGCAGGCACTACATTCAATTAGGCGTCACTACAAGCAACATTACCCAGCACTTGGCTCTCAGCCCCCGCGAACTGGAGAGATCGATGAGGTCATGAAGGGATGGTCATGGTGGGAGATCATGGCACGAGATCGTAGCGGAAGACAATGGTGGGAGCTGGTGGAGAGAGGTCGTAGCGGGTAAGTCTTTGAAGGGAGGTCGTGGCAGAGTCTTTGAAGGGAGATCGTGGCGGAGAAGTCTGAAGGGAGGTCGTGGCGGAGAAGTCTGAAGGGAGGTCGTGGCGGAGAAGTCTATGAAGGGAGATCGTGGGGGAGTCTGAAGTGAGGTCGTGGCGAAGTCTGAAAAGAGGTCATGGCGAAGTTTGAAGGGAGGTCGTGGCGGAGAAGTCCTTGAAGGGAGGTCGTGGCGGAGAAGTCCTTGAAGGGAGGTCGTGGCGGAGAAGTCCTTGAAGGAAGGTCGTGGTGGAGAAGTCCTTAGTCCCAACTTGTGGTATTAATAAACACAGTTAACAGTGATCGAGGCTCAAATACCTTTCCTCCCAAGAATGATAATTTACAGTTTTCAAGGAGCCGTCATTTACATGCTACAAATACGGAGCCAAAATCGAAATTATATAAATTAAGTAAAATACGGGACTAATTAGGTATTCTTTAGAGTCGTTTAGTTATATTTTTTTTCATTTTTTTTATAACTTAAAAGCGCCTAATTAATTAGGTACAAGTCTTCAACGCTGGTGTACTGTAACTAGGGCAAGGTTCATGCAACTGGGCAAGGTTCATGCAACTGGGCAAGGTTCATGCAACTGGGCAAGGTTCATGCAACTATTGCCCTCTGCTCAATTTTATATAGAACATTCATGATTTTGTAATAATGTTGGTAGAATTACCGACAATATGTTAGGTATAAAGACACTTGTGTAACTTTTGCGACATTTTATTGTGGCAACCTCTTGATAAAGCTCGTGGAGAGCGAAACGTTGCCACAATTAAATGTCGCATTAGTTGCACATGTCCTTTTACCTAACATTCCTGATTTTGGTTTACATGTGAGAACCTGAGAAAGTCTACTCTGATCGCCTTCAAACTTCCAACACTGGTGTTTCCTGCTCAGAAAGAAAAAGTATAAATTGTTAGTGGACGGTGTAGGCTACATCTGGGCGGTGTAGGCTACATCTGGGCGGTGTAGGAATCTACATCTGGGCGGTGGATTGGGCTACATCTGGGCGGTGTAGGCTACATCTGGGCGGTGTAGGCTACATCTGGGCGGTGTAGGCTACATCTGGGCGGTGTAGGCTACATCTGGGCGGTGTAGGCTACATCTGGGCGGTGTAGGCTACATCTGGGCGGTGTAGGCTACATCTGGGCGGTGTATTTTTAAAACAGTAAAGTCTTGTTTCAGCCAAGTAACTTGAATCTGACTTTTATGAAGGAATTCAGTCTTTAACAGCTGATGTATTTTATGAAAAGACATACTACTTGACTGGGCCAAGGAGGTGGGGTGGGGGAAGGTACAATGGAGCGATCATTAACTTGCTTGGATCAAACCTGATTGCCTGCCAGTCTCAAGGTGCTGTATGGCCCCTACAGGTTTATCGGGTTTTCGTAAGTATAATAAATTATCTCAGTCAACAAATACAGTTAGGATAAGTAAGATTAATCAGGAAATAGGACAACTGTTTCCTGACGCGGGTCTTAGTCATATAATGACCCATCACTTCAGGATTTGGTCATCTAACCGAGGCCTTCCGCTGGCTTACCGGTCCATTCAAAAAAAAAAAAAAAAATTAGAGAGAGTAACAATGCAGTGAACACTCACAGAGCCCAGGTTAAAGTGGTCTAGTATAAAGTAGTTACCGTAATACTGAACAATGTACGTTCCTTACACCATTAAAAATGAACGTTATATTTTAAAGAAGGGCTGACATGATTTTTCATTTTACATGGTTCATTTTCCAACAATTATCAAACGTCAATTTTTTAACATTTTCATATTTACGAAGATATTTTGTTTAGTTTCTTATATCTGACTGCAAATAAACTAACTACAAATATGGCTGGGATACGTCTGGCAACGAGGTGTCTGCATGAGCATATGTGAACGTTGAGATGCGAATATTTCTGATGAGTGGTGTGAGGACGCTAATGGCCTAGGATAACGACCGCCAGTCTGAACATTAAAGCCCGTGGCTGTGCCAATCAGAGCCCATTTATGTACCAGAAGTGATAGAGTAAATGTGAACGTTTCCTGGTGCTGCTAAGCCACCTCGTTGCAAGACGTGCAGCTGCCATTCTTCTCACGTTCGTGGTTGTGGTAAAATATATGCTTCTATAGATTCGTGCAATATAATACAACTAAAACGTCAATAAATATGGTGCTACACGAAATTGACGTTGAGCACCACGACAATAATAGAAAAAATGAGAAGAGGGTTGAGCAGCAGTGAAGTGTGTCATGGTGCGTAGCATAACTGCGTCAACGAAGCTCTGGAAGCGATGGATGGCAGTAGGGTATCACGATGGATGGCAGTAGGGTATCACGATGGATGGCAGTAGGGTATCACGATGGATGGCAGTAGGGTATCACGATGGATGGCAGTAGGGTATCACGATGGATGGCAGTAGGGTATCACGATGGATGGCAGTAGGGTATCACGATGGATGGCAGTAGGGTATCACGATGGATGCAGTAGGTATCACGATGGATGGCAGTAGGGTATCACGATGGATGGCAGTAGGGTATCACGATGGATGGCAGTAGGGTATCACGATGGATGGCAGTAGGGTATCACGATGGATGGCAGTAGGGTATCACGATGGATGGCAGTAGGGTATCACGATGGATGAGTAGGGTATCACGATGGATGGCAGTAGGGTATCACGATGGATGGCAGTAGGTATCACGATGGATGGCAGTAGGGTATCACGATGGATGGCAGTAGGGTATCACGATGGATGGCAGTAGGGTATCACGATGGATGGCAGTAGGGTATCACTAGGCTTCTCCATATTTCTGCTGCTTCTAAATTAAAACCAGACTTCAGTTTGACTTTCCATCATTCCACGAACGTAATTTCGCCCACTTCTCTTTAAGAGTCGCCCTAGAGGCGTGGTCCAGGACCAGGAAGCCTGTTGGATGACCTGGTCACTCCTCTTGCTGAAAAAATAAGACATTTGTGCAACATTTTGGAATCTTTAATGAGGAAACGTTTCGCCAGCCACTGGTTTCTTCAGTCCGATAGAGAGAAGAACGGTGAAAAATGAGGTAATTAGTCCCTCAGGCTGGAGTCGATGTGTTCAGTGCATTAATCTTAAGAAAAGTACTTTTTACAAGATTAATGGACTGAACACATCGACTCCAGACTGAGGAACTGATTACCTCATTCTCCTCATCTTTCACAGTTCTCCTCTGTACTGGACTGAAGAAGACACTGCTGACGAAAAGTTTCCTCAATAAGATTCCAAAAATATGGCACAAGTGTCTAATTGTTCACCGTGTCGGTTATGTTAACCACTCCAGCACATCACGACCACTCCAGCACATCACGACCACTCCAGCACATCACGACCACTCCAGCACATCGTTATGGAGGAACTTCTCAAGTTTCCTCTTCAAGACTGGCCACTGTCGGTAGTTTCCACTTACATTTGAAGGGAAGGTGTTAATAATAAAATCAGACTAAATGGTAGAACCCGGGGAAAGGTGTTAAAAAGTCTTTGATCCTCGACAAGTGAAGCAGCCACGGAGGGAGGGGAGGAGGTGTTAATTAAAGCCCTAGATGCATGTACTTGGTACTTGTTAATGGTTAATTTTCACAATTATATAGACCAGTGACCACGAAAGCAAGAAAGTTTTACATAAATACTGAAAATCATGAGTGTTTATAGAGGATGGTTCTATTTTTTCTTTCAACATCTTATGATTTTTACCCCCCCCTCCCCAGAGCTGACCGCTCTGGAGTCCTTAGTTTCAGTGATGAGTTTTTCACCTAACGCTCAGAAATTTAATGCACACTTGCCCTATGCTCCGAGGGTTTTCGACCCAACTGGGACGAAGTTATAGCCAGGTGGCAGCCCTCTGTATTTGTTGATTTTCTGGGTCTCCCTGAAACTGGGGGCACCACACCCTTTCCGTTTCAGAGTGTGGCAAGTAGGTGTCAGCCAAGGTAGCGGCCCATGCAATCTGGTTACCGTCCTCCCAGGGTATAATGGTGACGTCATCTGGAAGCTTTTGGCTTCCGTCAGACTTGTTTCCTGAGGTTCCTGTTCTGCTGGGAGCCTTCGCTTGATGTCGTTGACCTCCTCATGTCTGCCATACTTTCCTTCTAACATATGACAGACGAGACTATGTAGTACAAATTGATCAGCTGACGCCCTGCCGCAAATGCACCTATGTTCGGTGAGTACGGGGGCCGCTAGGCGGATACACCAATGGCCTGTGGGTCGAGCCGAGTGCCAAAGGAGGAATTAGGAACAACTACAAGGAAATTTGAATGTGGTTCACTCACCACTACGAGACAAGCTTTGTCCTTTTTTGAAGCGTTGTTGAGCACTGTGTTATCGATTTTTTTCCATGACCGGTTTGTCCCAGTGGGACTGTTTGTCCTACTGCATGGCTGCTTCCATGAACTTGAGGTACTGATCTCCTATAGCACCTCTCAAGCGTTCGGGGACAATCTCCTTCACTAGCTCGCTGGAAGCCATACACGAGGACAGAATATAAATATATAATATATTATATATTCCACAGGGGTTTAAATATGAGCGAGGTGATTGTAGTAGCTAGCAGTCAGAAGCAGTACAGAGATGAACGTGACTGGTACTTCATATCAAGACCCAGAAGCAATACCACTGACAACTATCAGCAGGTGAATTAATACTGGTAGATATAAGAGACCTGCGAGGTAAGAACACCTCAGATTGGGCCGTTGTGGGGTTGGGCAGGTGGCGGGGGGGGGGGGAGGTTGGAGGGGGAGAGGGAGGGGCAAGACCGTGAGTGGGGGTGGAGGGGAGGGAGGGTCAGTGGAGTTTGGCAGTATTAAGGGACAAAAGATAGACTCAGGAAGGAGAAAAGTGTGTAGGGCAGGAGCTAGTATGGGTGGGTTTGCAGGGAGGTAGTATGGATGGGGTTGCAGGGAGGTAGTATGGATGGGGTTGCAGGGAGGTAGGTGTAAATGAATGGTTCAGAGAACCGACAAGTTGGTAAATTAGACACATATGCAACACTTGGATATCTTTATTGAGGAAACGTTTTGCCACACAGTGGCTTCATCAGTCCAATACAAAGGAGAATCGTGAAGAACAGGAGGAATTTGAGGTGGTCAATTCCTATTTCTTGGGCACGACCTACTTCCACATTGGACAAATGTGACACCACCTACAACTGCTGCACCTCTCCTGTCTACAGTATAAAAGCTTCCTCTACGCACATATGCTGTATTCTATTCAAGATTGATGGACTGACAACATCGACCCAAGATTGAGGGACTGACCACCTCAAACTCCTTCTGTTCTTCACGATTCTCCTTTGTATGGACTGATGAAGCCACTGTGTGGCGAAACGTTCCCTCAATAAAGATACCCAAGTGTTGCATATGTGTCTAATTTACCAAGGAAGGATGGTACTAAGGAGCTGGATGGATGGATGGATGGATGGATGGATGAATGGATGAAGAGTGGAAGGGAGGGTGGACCATAAGACAATAATGTGATTGTGGACGCGTCAGTCAGTATGCAAATAGTAGGTAGCGTGGGCTTCCCTCAGCTCGGTACTTCGGCCTGTGTTGCCTGGAATTAACATATTCATGGACAGCATTATAATGTATGCAAATGCCATTTGAACACATTTCCTATTCATTAAGCTATTACGCTCCTCAATTTGAGGGGCGTTTTCCTGTATTTTTAAGTAGTTAGCATTAGAACGAGCTCATTACCCTTTGTTTTCATCACACTTCCCAGTAACCATCTATATATTTACATGTGAAATAAACACCAAAACATAGTCCACTCTCCCTAATATGGGCGTAAACGTCATTTACGCTTAGGCCAAAACCAACATATCTTTAAATTAAAACACACATCTTTACTTTAACTCTATCTTCAGTGCAAAATTCTTATATCGTTAACGTAATTTTTTTTTTACTAAAACCCCATACATTTTTTTTAAGTGGTGGCGGAGCTGTGGGTAGAGGAGAGTGTTTAACTAAGCAAGACTGATCATGTAACACCAGCGCTTGTTACTAGGTTCAGACCATCCACACACACACAGACACACAGACACACACACACACACAGACACACAGACACACACACACACACACACACACACACACACACACACACTGTTATGGGGCTATAGGATCCAACATGTATTTATGTATCTAAGTAGCAGTTACTCACTTTGGAATACCTTTTTATATTGAACTGCTGGGGGCACAACTGCTTTAATTCTGGCATAAGGGCAGATCACTCTTATGGGAAAAAAGGCCAGTTGATCCAAGCTAGTTTTTTTTAATATTAAAAGATTGTACTATAGACACACACAATTAAAATAAGTAGTTTATAAAGTTTGTATTTCTTTTTAAAAGTAAAAAAAGGTGTAGTAATGGAAAAACAAAATTATTGTAGTAGATAAAGAATTGAGAATGTTGACAGTCTTTTGTTTGTTGTTGTTAGATAGATGGGAGAGGCTGGCTCTCGCTGCTCTCTCTCTCTCTCTCTCTCTCTCTCTCTCTCTCTTCGTGGTGGTGATGGTGGTGGTGCCAACATGGCAGGATCTCCTCCACTCTTGTTTCTGGGCAAGATGCGAGTGCCCCAGGGGTAAGATTTGTACTTGAATATGATGTAACCATTATACCCAGAGTGATTACAGTGTGTGTAAACACAGGGTTAAGGTCATCACGAGGGAAGGAGTACTAATTGTTTCAGATGGACCATGTGACTGTACTGGCACAGCAGCTAAGGGTGTGCAGCCTTTTGTAATAGTAGTTTAAATAACCTTTTGAGAGGGTTGGTGAAAATATTTCAGACTGAGGACGACCATAATTAATGAATGTAAGTATTCCCCTAGACTTTATAATGCCTTATTTAAGCTACCCCACACTAGAACATGTAGTGAGAACCGTACCATCGAAGTAGAGAGGGAAAATAACACACACACACATGACGCACACGCACACACGCACGCGCACACACGCACACACACACACACACACACACACACACACACACATGACGCACACGCACACACACTCTTGCTTCACGCACGGAGGGGCCGGGTTCAATTCCCGGTGGGGCAGAAACATTTCGAAGTGTTTCCTTACATACACATATACACACATATATACAACAGACCTAGTGTCTAATTGACATGTGCCTAGAACAAAATGGTAACTAACACACACACACACTGTTTTTGGTATATGTGAATGACATAACGGAAGGGATAGACTCAGAAGTGTCCCTGTTTGCAGATGATGTGAAGTTAATGAGAAGAATTAAATCAGTCGAGGATCAGGCAGGACTACAAAGAGACCTGGACAGGCTACAAGCCTGGTCCAGTAACTGGTTCCTTGAATTTAACCCTGCCAAATGTAAAGTCATGAAGATCGGGGAAGGGCAAAGAAGACCGCAGACAGAGTATAGTCTAGGTGGCCAAAGACTGCAAACCTCACTCAAGGAAAAAGATCTTGGGATGAGTATAATACCGAGCACATCTCCTGAGGCACACATCAATCAGATAACTGCTGCAGCATACGGGCGGCTGGCAAACCTAAGAATAGCGTTCCAATACCTCACTAAGGAATCGTTCAAGACTCTGTACACCATATACGTCAGGCCCATACTGGAGTATGCAGCACCAGTTTGGAACCCACACCTGGTCAAGCACGTCAAGAAACTAGAGAAAGTGCAAAGGTTTGCAACAAGACTAGTCCCAGAGCTAAGGGGATTGTCCTACGAAGAAAGGTTAAGGGAAATAGGCCTGACGACACTAGAGGACAGGAGGGTTAGGGGAGACATGATAACGATATATAAAATACTGCGAGGAATAGATAAAGTGGACAGAGACAAGATGTTCCAGAGATGGGACACAGAAACAAGGGGTCACAATTGGATGTTGAAGACTCCTATGAGTCAAAGAGATGTTAGGAAGTATTTTTTCAGTCATAGAGTTGTCAGAAAGTGGAATAACCTAGAAAGTGACGTAGTGGAGGCAGGAACTATACATAGTTTTAAGACGAGGTTTGATAAAGCTCATGAAGCAGGGAGAGAGGAGACCTAGTAGCAATCAGTGGAGAGGCGGGGCCAGGAGCTATGACTCGACCCCTGCAACCACAAATAGGTGAGTGTACACACACACACACACACACACACACACACATACACACACACCACACGGCTTCATACCAACACAAGTAATAAGGACATACTTTAAGAAATTCTTGAGTAACCATCTGCTTTCCTTCAAATTTTAAGTTTGGTACAGAACAGAAAAACAATTAGTCTTGCTTTTATTTTTCAAGTTTTCTACTAAGCAAAAAGATAATTATAATCTATTATATTATTTTCACTTGCCTAATAAACAAGTGAACAATTACATTTCATTACTTTTATTTCGCGTAAATATATAAACAAGTATCAAGATTGCGGATATATATTTAAAAGCAAAACAAAAGTTACCTCTTACGAACAAAACAAGAATAAAAAGAAGACTAAACTAGAGCCAAGATGATTCATAATCATGGCTGACTTAGCTTAAGACAGTTATATTAATTACCTCTGGTTAACTAGCACATTTAATGGAATCCTAATTATGTACGACAGGGCGGCAGACACGCAGGTCATACGGATTATTAAGGAGCGTTCTCAGAGCAAGATGGAAGCTGATTCTATGATTGTCTGTGAGTTATGTCTGAAAAAGTGGCTAGGATTGAGAAGAGGTTGAATGTTACATCCTTCCTTTACAGCATTCTTTATCTGGTGTGTTCCATCCCTCCCTCCCAGCATCCCTTATGTAGTGCATTCAAGCATCCCTTATCTGGTGTGTTCCCTCCCTCCTTCCTGCCCAGCATCCCTTATCTGATATGTTCCCTCCCTCCTTCCTGCCCAGCATCCCTTATCTGGTGTGTTCCCTCCCTCCTTCCTGCCCAGCATCCCTTATCTGATATATTCCCTCCCTCCTTCCTGCCCAGCATCCCTTATCTGGTGTGTTCCCGACCCCCTTCCCACCCAGCATCTTTCATTCATTGAGTGTGTTCTCTCCCTCCTTCCCACCCAGCATCTGTCATCTAGTGTGTTCCCGACCTCCTTCCCACCCAGCATCTGTCATCTAGTGTGTTCCCGTCCTCCTTCCCACCTAGCATTTGTCATCTAATGTGCTCCCTTCCTCTCAGCATTCTTAGCCTAGTGTGTTCCCTCCCTGTTTTCCTTCCCAGCATCCTTCATCTGGTGTATTCCCTCCCTCCCACCATCATTCATCTGGTGTATTCCCTCCCATCCAGCATCCTTCATCTGGTGTATTCCATCCCTCCAGAACATCCTTGACCTGGTGTGTGCTTCCTCTTCAACATCTTTCATCTCAACATTTCTTCTCCCTGCCTCGCTGCCATCTGCCTGCCATCTCCAGCAGAGATGCATCAGAGGCGTCTGTCTGTGTCGTGTCTTCCTTTTGTCAATGACACTAGCAATAAGAGTGTGTGGGCAGGTTGGCTCCATCAGGAGGCGGCGGCACCACTCCCAGTCTCCCCCCCCCCCACAACACACAGGTACAGACTGGTGGTAGTATTTATTTGTCGGGAAACAGGACAAGTGTTTCCTGAGACGAGTCTTGGACATACTCGTATGATGACCCGCTACCTGGACCTCAGAAATACAAGGCACTAGAGCACGTGGACTGAGTGATGCTAAAAACGCATACGAGTTCAAAGGATATTAGGAAAAACTTCTTCAGTCTCAAGGTTGTAAAAAAAAATGGTTGAGCTAATCCAGGAAGTGGAGGCAAACTTTATACACGGTTTATATTAGTGTGCCAGACAGACTAGAAACTTATAATGCCGGCAATTGTGGTGAGCACACTTTTCAGAGAGCAAGAAAACAGCAAATATCCAATATTAAAAAAAGGGGACATTCAGACAGCACGAACTATGTCTTGAGATGCATATTACCTAATTTAATGAATAATATACAAGGAGAGTAGTGCAGCAATTGAAGGCACACAATATCACGAGTGCCAGTCATCACGGGCTTAGAGAAAGCAAATTCTGTCTGAAATCTATTTAAGCTTAATGACAAAGTGATAAAGCTTAGGCAGGAAAATAGAGGGTTGGTGGACAGCATATTCTTGGACTTGAAGAAGGCATTTGACACCACCCCACCAGAGGTTAATCCCCAAACTGGAAAAACAAATAGCGATAACGGGAAAGCCACCCTGCTAGATCAAGGCATACCTGGGGTGACAGAATACACAGTGGTATATTCTGGTGGTGTGACGAGTGGTGTCCCACACGGATCCTTCTAGCGACTGCTACCATTCCTAGCACAGAAATTATATGCCTCAAGAGGTCTTTGCTTAAAAGATGATGTGAAACTAATGACAATAGGTATTGGAGAAGACAGGAGAAAGTTAGAAGACCTGGACAAATTACAGGAGTGGCCAGACAGGTGCTATTAAACTTCAACCCCTTCAAGAGCAAATTTATCAAAAACACAGACTGTATTGACAAACTACAAATCTCAGATATGGAAGAGGCCCCAACTGAATAACCATGGCTGCGTATATTGCGTCTAGTGAACTGAAGAACAATATTCAGGTGCCTACATGAAGTGTCTTTTATAACCATGTATACTATGGAAGGCGGACCTCGCACAGTGCACTCAGCACCAGCCTGGAGCGTTCACCTGAACTAACAGGTTCAGATGCTAGAGAAATTTCTGAGATTCACTACAAGATTAATTTTAAAGCTGCGAGAAATGACCCATGAAGTAATACTAGGGAAGACATGATGGTAACATATGATACTCACATTACTAGACAAAGCAGACACACAAAGTGTTTGGAGACGAGTCACAATTTATTTTTTCAGTCTGGGAGGGTTAGGTAGTGGAAATATCATGACGAAGCAGTAAGAAAATTCCATACACAGTCTTCAGAGTAGATATGATAAGTCCCATTAGGGCAGGTAGTGTGGCTGCTTGTTTATATCTGAGATGCGGTGCCAAGAGCTGGAATTCATCCCCCTGCAGGCACAACCCAGTGAGAACAACCCTATAAGTATACACGAACGCTCCCAAGCCATCTCTTCCCCCCGCCTCCCTCTCGCTCTCCCTCTCTCTGCACTGCATGACCCTTGTAGGTTTAGCGCTTCATTTTTATTATAATAATCTATCTATCTCTATATCTCTCTCTATATCTCTCTCTCTATCTCTCTCTCTATCTCTCTCTCTATCTCTCTCTCTCTCTCTCTATCTCTCTCTCTATCTCTCTCTATCTCTCTCTCTATCTCTCTCTCTACTCTCTCTCTCTCTCTATCTCTCTCTTCTCTCTCTATCTCTCTCTCTATCTCTCTCTCTATCTCTCTTCTATCTCTCTATCTATCTCTCTATCTATCTCTCTATCTATCTCTCTATCTATCTCTCTATCTATCTCTTCTATCTCTATCTACTCTCTATCTATCTCTCTATCTATCTCTCTATCTATCTCTCTATCTATCTCTCATCTATCTCTATCTATCTCTCTATCTTCTCTCTATCTATCTCTCTATCTATCTCTATCTATCTCTCTATCTATCTCTCTATCTATCTCTCTATCTCTCTATCTATCTCTCTATCTATCTCTCTATCTATCTCTCTATCTCTCTATCTATCTCTCTATCTATCTCTCTATCTATCTCTCTATCTATCTCTCTATCTATCTATCTATCTATCTCTATCTATCTCTCTATCTCTCTCTCTATCTCTCTATCTATCTCTCTATCTCTATCTCTCTCTCTCTCTCTCTCTCTCTCTCTCTCTCTCTCTCTCTCTCTCTCTCTCTCTCTCTCTCTCTCTCTCTCTCTCTCTCGCTCGCTCGCTCGCGCGCGCCTTTACTCATAGGCGCGCGCACAGAATTTTATTTTAAGATTTCACTATAAAAAGGTAAACCGGGAGACAAAGTCAATATTGAATGAGGGTGACAGGGAAGACCCTGCCAACCACGTGGCTGTCTCAATGACAATGTAAAAATAGTGACAAACACCATCAGAAGAAATCTGATAAACCACTTAATAAAAACCTTCTAAGTGGTAAACAGTTCGGTTCTCTTCAAGTTTATATCTATCGAATGTAACAAGTTAGGACAAGAGTCATGGGAAACTGTTCAATAAGTGGATGGACAAATTATATTTATCAAGACTTTAAGAAAACTTCTGACAGCGCCCCACGAAACACTAATTTGGAAACCGGAAAATATAGAAGGAAGAAAAGGAAAATTATTACAAGAGACGAAATAATCTTTTTATTTGAGAGGAAAATTGCGTGCATGTCAGTAATGGGGTGCCACAAGGATCTCTACTTGCTCCAGTAATGTTAATGATTTACCTGAAGGAATAAAATATATATGAATATGTTTGCGGATGATGCAAAATACTAATGTGAAATAATAAGAATGATTAAATTTTTAAAAGATGACTTGGATAAACTGAGCAAATGGATTGATAGAGAGATGTTAGTGAAATATAATGTAGATAATTGTCATGTGTTAGAAATGGGAGAAAGTGACGTCACATCAAGAATACAGACAGTGTGACAATATACTGACAGTATTAGAGAGGGGGACTTAGGATATATTAACAACAAATGTCACCAGATGATTATATAAATTAAATTAGGAGAAAGTTAGTGTCCTAGCAGCTGACCTGGGTGTCCTCTACCACACTGACACTTGTCCCAGCAGCTGGCCTGGGTGTCCTCTACCACACTGACACTGTTGTCCCAGCAGCTGGCCTGGGTGTCCTCTACCACACTGACACTGTTGTCCCAGCAGCTGACCTGGGTGTCCTCTACCACACTGACACTGTCGTCCCAGCAGCTGGCCTGGGTGTCCTCTACCACACTAACGCTATGCTCTTATACTCTTTGATTTATGCTTCTAAAATAAGGAGGACGTAGAAGAAAGATGGACGAAGAAGGGTGGGCGAAGCACAGTGAATGAACGAAGGAGGGGGGGGAAGATAATAAAATGGACGAAGGAGGGTGGACCGAGGAAAGAGGATAAACATATGAGGGAGGGGAAGGGATGGTTGATGGAAGATAAAGGACGGGTATATGGAACAGAAAGAATGAAGGATACAAATTAAAATTAAGTCAAACACATTAACATGTTTAAATTACACCAAATATAATAATATACCAGAAATTTATGTCAAATATAAATGGGTTCGTAACTGCTGTATTTACAGCTGTAACATTGTAAACACAACTAAGTGTATTCTAACTCTCATTACAGCCTAGTTGTTAAGACTTTGTATATCCATAATTTGTTGTGCTTGTGTCTACAGGAGGAAGGTAAAGTAAATTAGCCACTTGCGTGCCAACATTTATTTCCTTGCTAGAGAAGAGCAGCACTTTCTACCATTCTGACTGATCTTCAGCATCCCCACACCTGTCAATAATCCACCTCCAAGCTAAGGGAAAAAATTATCCCTTATCTTCAACTCGCTGCTAAATCACTGCACAGGAACCCATAAACAATTTATACAAGAGACACTATTATGGACACGACTGGCCCAGCCCACCTAGTCTTAAATACCTTGTGCATAACAACCTACTGAGTAAAAACATCACACAAGAAATAACTGATGGCTCTCTCAACTTTACCAACAGGAGAGAGAGAGGAAGTGCTGTCCCTGTAGTAAACTACAGTGGATGGTAGTATGATAAGAATTTCATAATTAGTAACTGGGCATCCACCTTACAACCTCCAACGCCTTATAAACTAAACCATTCAGCAATATTCAGCGAACTTAAGTTACATCAAGCTGCGACCACGACGAGCTAAAGAATCTTCAACTCAGTAATTAAGCTGGTTTCAGAAAGTTTTTTTTTTATTCTGATCTTAGTCCGACACAGATACCCGTGTATTACCGACGAAGGGATTGAAGTTCAACCCAAAAGGTTCACCATTTCCATAGGCCTCAGGGCATATATGGTGAAGTCAGAAACCTGAGGTGAATCTGCATTAAATTAAACCGATGTTGATTATATTTTTGGTTTGTCAACAAAAGCCTGGAGAGGGACCTGAGAAGTCGAGTAGGCCCTGACAGGTGAAAAGGGACCTGAGAGGTGAAGAGGGACCTGAAAAATGGAGAAGGACCTCAGAGGTGAAGAGGGACCTGAGAAGTGGAGTAGGACCTGAGAGGTGAAGAGGGACCTGAAAGGAAGGACATAGAAAGGAGACGAGTGAGCTGGTAGAGAGAGTGTCACTATTGGTAAGGTAGTGCCTGTGAGAGGCACTAAAAAGCCAAGCTTATTTACATGGGAGAGAGTGTGCTTGGCACTGCTACTCACCTCTGCCAGGAGAATGGCACTCCCAAGGGCATGGCAGTGTGTTTCACCACTCTCCTCGAACACACTGCCTCACACACTGCCTCTCACACAGGTCTCGAGCAATGACTCGCACGCTGCCTCACGCGCTGCCTCTTATGCTGCCTCACACACTGCTTCACACACACTGCTTCACACACACTGACTCACACACAAAAAGGAATAAAAAGTAATTCGAGAAATTGGGGAAAATCCAAAGTATCTGTTTCACGTATGCAAAATCCAAATAAAGAAATCTTTCCCAGTAATGGACTCCTAAAATATTTATCCACAAATGACAACAAAGAAGCGAATGAAATCAGAAAGAACATTATGAATCAGTGTTCAGCGATCCTATCGACGCCATGAGAATTAAGATAGTCTTTTTCATAGACTCTCACCCCACAAATTAAATATATGTGAAAACAGCACAAATCTTGTGAACTTCGAAAAAGACAATATGGCAACGGTCTTTGGACGTGATTTCTGGAATCTACTATTTATAAAAAAACGCAAATTACTTTTAGCACGAGTACTCAAGTATCTTGGAAAAGGGAACTTGCATTCAATTAAACTTCCATAGGCGTTATAAAGTGCAGACATAACGAGGCAGCAAAGCATTGGCAAAAGATCAGCAGCACTAGCAACACACATCATAAGTCTTGCTGAAGAATTAGACACGTGTGCAACACCTGAGTACCTTTATTCGTAGACGTGTCGACATCCAGTGGCTTTATCAATAGAATTCAAGGACATAATATGAAGACAGTAGAACTATATACAAAAGACGAGGTAATGACTCCCTTAGCCAAGGGTGAGGGACTGACTACCTTGCCCCATGAAATTGCCTCGCTGTCTTGAGGGACCCCAAAGCTAAGGTGGTTTGGTGAAAACCTGGTAAGTTAAGCTTCTTTCGTTGAAGCATCACGACCGCTTCTGTACAAATACTTTTAACAGCAGTTTTAGCAGTGTTGCCCAGTCCTAATTCCTCCATCTTTCAATGTCAGGGCACAAAGAGACGCATCAAAGAACAACGGTTTAATATCGTCCAGAATCAAACCAGCCGGGGAGTTGTTGACAAACCTTGTGATCTCCAACAACAGGATCTTTGTAATCTTCCAGAGAACTGGATGAACTATGTCTTGCAAACGCCGAGTTCTCAATCCAGTGTAGCTGCAAGTAAAGCCAGACGGGAAAAAAACAGCCGCTTTGTAAACGTCAGATTCTTGCACAAAAAGTGTTTCTTCATTACGGATAGTTGTATTAGTACTGCTGGTGTGTGCGTGTGTGTGTGTGCATGTGCGCGCGCATACTCACCTAATTGTGGTTGCAGCGTTCGAGTCATAGCTCCTGGCCCCGTCTCTTCACTGGTCGCTACTAAGTCCACTCTCTCCCTGCTCTATGAGCTTTGTCATACCCCTTCTTAAAGCTATGTAAGGATCCTGTCTCCACTACATCACTCTCCAGACTATTCCACTTTCTGACAACTCTATGACTGAAGAAATGCTTCCTAACATCCCTGTGACTCATACGAGTTTTCAACTACCAATTGTGACCTCTTGTTGCTGTGTCCCATCTCTGAAACATTCTGTCCCTATTCACCTTGTCAATTCTTCCCACCACTCTCTCATGTTCTCCAGTGTCGTCAGGTCGATTTCAGTATGGGCCCGACGTACACTGTGTACAGAATCTTGAACGATTTCTTACTGAGGTGTCGGAATGCTATTCTTAGGTTTGCTAGTCGCCCATATACTGAAGCAGTTATTTGTTTGATGTGCCCCTCAGGAGATGTACTCGGTATTATGCTCACCCCAAGATCCTTTTCCTTGAGTGAGATTTGCAGTCTTTGGCCCCCTAGACTGTACTCTGTATGCGGACTTCTTTGCCCTTCCCAGATCTTCATGACTTTGAACTTGGTGGGGTTAAACTCTAGGAGCTAGTTGTTTGACAAGACTTGCAGCACCTGTCCAGATCCCTTTGTAGTCCTGCCTGATCTTCCTCCGATTGAATTCTCCTCATTAACTTCACATCGTCTGCAAACAGGGACACTTCTGAGTCTATCCCTTCCGTCATGTCATTCACAAATACCAGAAACAGCACCAGTCCTAGGACCGACCCCTGTGGAAGCCCGCTCATCACAGGCGCTCAGTCTGACACCTCGTCACGTACCACGACTCACTGTTGCCTGTCTGTCAGGTATTCTCTGACCTATTGCAGTTATACCTGCCTGGTCCTCCAACTTTTGCACTAATCTATTGTGTGGAACTGTGTGAAAAGCCTTCTAACAATCCAAAAAAAAACCGGCAATCTACTCACCCCTCTCTCTTGCCTAACTGCATCACCTTGTCATAGAACTCCAGTAGCTTTGTGACACAGACTTTCCTTTCCCTGAAACCATACCGATTGTTGTGAATAAGCTCATTCCTTTCTGGGTGCTCCACAACTCTTCTCCTGATAATCTTCTCCATGACTTTGCATACTATACATGTCAGTGACACTGGTCTGTAGTTTAGTGCTGTGTGCCTGTCTCATTTCTTAAATATTGGGACTACATTTGATATCTTCCACACCTTAGGTAGTCGCCCTGTTTCGATAGATGTGTTGAAGATTGTTGTTAGTGGTACACAGAATGCCTTTGCTGCCTCTCTCAGGACCCAAAGAGAAACGTTGTCCAGCTCCCTCGCTTTTGAAGTATCTAGTTTACTTAGCAGCCTCTTCACCACCTCCTCGGTTGTATGTATTGTGTCCAGCACTTGATGGAGTACCCCACCACTCCGGCTTTCTGCAGTCCTTTCTGTCTCCACTGTAAATACTTCTTTAAATCTCTTGTTGAGCTCTTCACATACTTCTCGGTCATTTCTTGTGATCTCCCCCTCCTTCCTTCTTCAGCCTGATTACTTGGTCTTTGACTGTCATTTTCCTCCTGATGTGGCTGTACAACAACTTCGGGTTAGACCTGGTTTTCGCTCCTATGTTATTTTCATATTGTCGCTGGGCCTCTCTAATTATTTGTGCATAATCATTTCTAGCTCTTCGACTGATCTTATTTTCCTGGGTCCTTTGCCTTTTATACTTCTTCCATTCTCTAGCGCACTTAATTTTGGCCTCTCTATACCTTAGGGTGAACCAAGGGCTCGTCTAACCTTCTCATTATTTCTGTTGCCCTTGCAACATATTCCATCATATCATTTACTGATTTTTCTGCCAATTCTCTTTCCCACAAAACCTCATGTAGGAAGTTCCTCATGCCTGTGTAGTCACCTCTTCTGTAGTTTGGCTTCACTCGTCCTGCCCTTCCTGCTTCCCTCTCCACTCTACTATGTATACGAAGCTCAGGACCACATGATCACAAGCTCCGAGGGGCCTTTCATATGTGATGTCCTCAATATCTGAACTACTCAAGGTGAATACAAGGTCCAATCTTGCTGGTTGGTCCTCTCCTCTCTCTCTGGTAGTGTCCTTAACGTGTTGATGCATGAGGTTTTTCAGTAACGCCTCCATCATCTTAGCCCTCCACGTTTGTGTGTGTACTCACCTAGTTGTGGTTGCAGGGGTCGATTCACAGCTCCTGGCCCCGCCTCTTCACTGGCCGCTACTGGGTCTCTCTCCCTTCGCCATGAGCCTTATCATACCTCTTCTTAAAGCTATGAATGGCTCCTGCCTCCACTACATTCCACTACATCGTTTCCCAAGCTATTCCACTTCCTGACCACTCTGTGACTGAAGAAATACTTCCTAACATCCCTGTGATTCATCTGAGTCTTCAACTTCCAGCTATGCCCCCTTGTTGATGTGTCCCATCTCTGGAACATTCTGTCTCTGTCCACCTTGTCAATTCCTCTCAGTATTTTATATGTCGTTATCATGTCCCCCCTTCCTCTCCTGTCCTCCAGTGTCGTCAGGTCGATTTCCTTTAACCTCTCCTCGTAGGACATACCCCTTAGCTCCGGGACTAGTCATGTTGCAAACCTTTGTACTTTCTCTATTTTCTTTATGTGCTTGGCTAGGTGTGGGTTCCAAACTGGTGCTGCGTACTCCAGTATGGGCCTAACGTACACAGTGTATAGGGTTCTGAACGATTCCTTATTAAGATGTCGAAATGCTGTTCTTAGGTTTGCTAGGCGCCAGTATGCTGCAGCAGTTATTTGGTTGATGTGCGCCTCAGATGTGCCTGGTGTTATACTCACCCCAAGATCTTTTTCCTTGAGTGAGGTTTGTAGTCTCTGGCCCCCTAGACTGTACTCCGTCTGCGGTCTTCTTTGCCCTTCCCCAATCTTCATGACTTTGCACTTGGTGGGGTTGAACTCCAGGAGCCAATTCCTGGACCAGGCCTGAAGTCTGTCCAGATCCCTTTGTAGTTCTGCCTGGTCCTCGTCCGATTGAATCCTTCTCATCAACTTCACATCATCTGCAAACAGGGACACTTCGGAGGTTATTCCTTCCGTCATGTCGTTCACAAATACCAGAAACAGCACCGGTCTTAGGACTGACCCCTGTGGAACCCCACTCGTCACAGACGCCCACTCTGACACCTCGCCACGAATCATGACTCGCTGATGTCTTCCTGATAGGTATTCCCTGATCCATTGGAGTGCCTTCCCTGTTATCCCTGCCTGGTTCTCAGGATTTTGCACTAATCTCTTGTGTGGAACCGTGTCAAACGCCTTCTTACAGTCCAAGAAAATGTGTGTGTGTGTGTGTGTGTGTGTGTGTGTGTGTGTGTGTGTAGAGAGAGAGAGAGAGAGGGTGTACTGGTGAGACAGGATGGGTGTACTGGTGAGACAGGATGGGTGTACTGGTGAGACACACTGGGTACACTGGTGAGACACAGGAGGGGTATACTGGTGAGACACAGGAGGGGTATACTGGTGAGACACAGGAGGGGTATACTGGTGAGACACAGGAGTGGTATACTGGTGAGACACAGGAGGGGTATACTGGTGAGACACAGGAGGGGTATACTTGTAAGACACAGGAGGGGTATACTTGTGAGACACAGGAGGGGTGTACTGGTGAGACACAGGAGGGGTGTACTGGTGAGACACAGGAGGGGTGTACTGGTGAGACACAGGAGGGGTGTACTGGTGAGACACAGGAGGGGTGTACTGGTGAGACACAGCAGGGGTGTACTGGTGAGACACAGCAGGGGTGTACTGGTGAGACACAGCAGGGGTGTACTGGTGAGACACAGCAGGGGTGTACTGTGGAGACAGCAGGGGTGTACTGGTGAGACACAGCAGGGGTGTACTATGGAGACACAGGAGGGGTGTACGGAGGGGGAACACAGGAAGGGGGTGTACTGGGAAGACAGGTTAATACACTAGCAGGGTTAATAAGAGATGTCTCTCTAAGTATGCTGACAGACGTGCAGGCGTCACCAGGTCCTCCTACCTGCGTCAGGTTCCTGGAGCTGCTGTCAGAGACTGACCACCCCTCAGGGGTGCTTTACCCCAGAAGAATGTAGATAAATGGTTCAGAGAACCGACAAGTTGATAAATTAGACACATGTGCAACACATGGGTATCTTTATTGAGGAAACGTTTCGCCAAACAGTGGCGAAACGTTTCACTGAACAACAGTATAATACTTACCAGGTGCATGTTCCTGTACATCTAATTACATGTGTTGCGGTGTGACACTCATCAAGTATGGGTCCCATCATGTGTTAGAGATGTGACACATTAGACCTGGTTTACTACACGCCCGAAATGTTCAGCATAAGCAAGGGCTCTATAAAGTACGTCAGTAATACCACCTTTGCCGTACCAACTCTAAACCATTCTTCATAGAAATAAAAAAATAATTTATCATCACACCTGAGTCCACTTACATGTTAGGTCCCTACTACCCACTGCAGCCTCTCTGGACAAGGAAATTCATACAGGACCTTACCTGACTTGGGGGGTGAACGACTGACACCTGGGGTTACCTGCACTCGCGTGTTTCCCCCGTCTCCTGGAGACAGACTTGCTAATTTCGTGTTCCCAAGTGACACCGATTGATTAGGAGCGTCACTCTGCGATCCCCGACAACCCTCGAGTCCTACTTATTATCAAGGACGTTCACTTGCGTCTTAACCTGACGGAAAGTTACAGTCCACTCTCTGTTGCATTTGCACTTGCTTATATATCAGATTTATTAAAAGTTTCCACTTAGTATAGTGTATCACTGGCTACGTCCAAGAAATGACCAGCATTTACTGGACTATGTTCACGCATTAAGATGTGCGAGCTGGAGGTCCTCTCCAGAATATGTCTTCTGGAGTACGTATTTCTAGTCTGATTCCCTAGTAGAGATATCACAGGAGCAGATCCTATTTGCACTTCTACGACTGGAACCTAACACTGACACTCCAGGGCATCTGATACCGCGTCTCCTGAGGTGAGGTCTGACGCAGTGCCAGCTGCCACTGGTCAATTATAGTGGACAGTTTTACCCCCTTCAATGACAGAACGTCTCTTCAACATGACGTAAATTATCATCATTAATGACCTAAGACCCAGTAAATCAACTCAGTCTTCAGCCTATTGCTTACAGTACATTTAATAAAGGCCAACTATGACCTCTGGAGCCTGGGTCACGTAGGGTCACGTCTCTGAGAGACTAACAGTTACAGCCCCTCCTCCAACCTTCCATCTTTTCAAGCGTAGAAGGGAAGAGGTGTACTGGGGAGATACAGCAGAGGTGTACTTGGGAGATACAGCAGAGGTGTACTGGGGAGATACAGCAGAGGTGTACTGGGGAGATACAGCAGAGGTGTACTGGGGAGACACAGCAGAGGTGTACTGGGGAGATACAGCAGAGGTGTACTGGGAGATACAGCAGAGGTGTACTGGGGAGACACATCAGAGGTGTACTGGGGAGATACAGCAGAGGTGTACTGGGGAGATACAGCAGAGGTGTACTTGGGAGATACAGCAGAGGTGTACTGGGGAGATACAGCAGAGGTGTACATGGGAGATACAGCAGAGGTGTACTGGGGAGACACAGCAGAGGTGTACTGGGGAGATACAGCAGAGGTGTACTTGGGAGATACAGCAGGTGTATTGGGGAGATACAGCAGAGGTGTACTGGGGAGACTCAGCAGAGGTGTACTGGGGAGATACAGCAGAGGTGTACTGGGGAGATACAGCAGAGGTGTACTGGGGAGACACAGCAGAGGTGTACTTGGGAGATACAGCAGAGGTGTAATGGGGAGATACAGCAGAGGTGTACTGGGGAGATACAGCAGAGGTGTACTGGGGAGATTCAGCAGAGGTGTACTGGGGAGACTCAGCAGAGGTGTACTGGGGAGATACAGCAGAGGTGTACTGGGGAGACACAGCAGAGATGTACTGGGGAGACACAGCAGAGGTGTACTGGGGAGACACAGCAGAGGTGTACTGGGGAGATACAGCAGAGGTGTACTGGGAGATACAGCAGAGGTGCACTGGGGAGATACAGCAGAGGTGCACTGGGGAGATACAGCAGAGGTGTACTGGGGAGACTCAGCAGAGGTGTACTGGGAGATACAGCAGAGGTGTACTGGGGAGATACAGCAGAGGTGTACTGGGGAGACACAGCAGAGGTGTACTGGGGAGACACAGCAGAGGTGTACTGGGGAGACACAGCAGAGGTGTACTGGGGAGACACAGCAGAGGTGTACTGGGGAGATATAGCAGAGGTGTACTGGGGAGATACAACAGAGGTGTACTGGGGAGATACAGCAGAGGTGTACTGGGGAGATACAGCAGAGGTGTACTGGGGAGACTCAGCAGAGGTGTACTGGGAGATACAGCAGAGGTGTACTGGGGAGATACAGCAGAGGTGTACTGGGGAGATACAGCAGAGGTGTACTGGGGAGACACAGCAGAGGTGTACTGGGGAGACACAGCAGAGGTGTACTGGGGAGATACAGCAAAGGTGTACTGGGGAGATACAGCAGAGGTGTACTGGGGAGACACAGCAGAGGTGTACTGGGGAGATACAGCAAAGGTGTACTGGGGAGATACAACAGAGGTGTACTGGGGAGATACAGCAAAGGTGTACTAGGGAAACAGCAGAGGTATACTAGGGAGAAAGGAGGGGACACACAAGAGGGTGTACTGGAGAAACACAGCAGAATTGTTCTGGAGAGATACAACAAAAGTGCAATGGAGAGATACAGCAGAGGTGTACTAGGGAGAAAGGAGGGTGTACTGGGGAGACACAGGAGGGTGTACTGGGGAGACACAGGAGGGTGTACTGGGGAGACACAGGAGGGTGTACTGGGGAGACACAATGATAAGGCACTGGTAACACCGAGAGACAACAAAAACAATTTATTGACCTGTTACTAGGCACAGAGGAACAACAGGTGGTGGAGGCAGGGTGATGGAGGTGAGAGAGGCAGGGTGATGGAGGTGAGAGAGGCAGGGTGATGGAGTGAGAGAGGCAGGGTGATGGAGGTGAGAGAGGCAGGGTGATGGAGGTGAGAGAGGCAGGGTGATGGAGGTGAGAGAGGCAGGGTGATGGAGTGAGAGAGGCAGGGTGATGGAGTGAGAGAGGCAGGGTGATGGAGGTGAGAGAGGCAGGGTGATGGAGGTGAGAGAGGCAGGGTGATGGAGGTGAGAGAGGCAGGGTGATGGAGGTGAGAGAGGCAGGGTGATGGAGATGAGAGAGGCAGGGTGGTGATGAGAGAGGCAGGGTGGAGGAGGTGAGAAAGGCAGGGTGGAGGTGGTAGAGGCACGGTGGTGGGGAGAGAAGCAGGGGGAGGTGAGAGAAGCAGGGGGAAGTGAGAGAAGCAGAGGGGAAATGAGAGAGGAGTACAAAGGAATTCAAGCAGCATCAGACCATTAAGTTCAAACGAGGCTGTGTTTACTGGAAGACTTGTGGAAACACACAGTGTAAGTCTTGGAGTACAAGACTTGTGGAAACACACAGTGTAAGTCTTGGAGTACAAGACTTGTGGAAACACACAGTGTAAGTCTTGGAGTACAAGACTTGTGGAAGCACACAGTGTAAGTCTTGGAGTACAAAACTTGTGGAAACACACAGTGTAGGTCTTGGAGTACAAAACTTGTGGAAACACACAGTGTAGGTCTTGGAGTACAATAAAAGAATTTTTACAAACTTTTCAT
Source organism: Cherax destructor (assembly GCA_009830355.1). Taxonomy (NCBI): domain Eukaryota; kingdom Metazoa; phylum Arthropoda; class Malacostraca; order Decapoda; family Parastacidae; genus Cherax; species Cherax destructor. The sequence goes on along the minus strand of WNWK01013737.1, from coordinate 17,973 downwards.
CACTTCACGCTGTATTACTCTCAGTTGTTCCTGGTCAACTAGTCTGCCTGAAACTATTAGAGAAATCGTTCAATTACGTGGATCAAATAACATCCCTATTATCTTCGAACCACTGCTGAGTGCTGTGCTTGACCAGACAACCACTACTGAGTGCTGTGCTTGACCAGACAACCACTGCTGGGTGCTGTGCTTGACCAGACAACCACTACTGAGTGCTGTGCTTGACCAGACAACCACTGCTGGGTGCTGTGCTTGACCAGACAACCACTACTGAGTGCTGTGCTTGACCAGACAACCACTACTGAGTGCTGTGCTTGACCAGACAACCACTGCTGAGTGCTGTGCTTGACCAGACAACCACTACTGAGTGCTGTGCTTGACCAGACAACCACTGCTGGGTGCTGTGCTTGACCAGACAACCACTGCTGGGTGCTGTGCTTGACCAGACAACCACTGCTGGGTGCTGTGCTTGACCAGACAACCACTGCTGGGTGCTGTGCTTGACCAGACAACCACTGCTGAGTGCTGTGCTTGACCAGACAACCACTGCTGGGTGCTGTGCTTGACCAGACAACCACTACTGGGTACTGTGCTTGACCAGACAACCACTGCTGGGTGCTGTGCTTGACCAGACAACCACTACTGGGTACTGTGCTTGACCAGACAACCACTGCTGAGTGCTGTGCTTGACCAGACAGAACCACTGCTGGGTGCTGTGCTTGACCAGACAGAACCACTGCTGGGTGCTGTGCTTGACCAGACAGAACCACTGCTGGGTGCTGTGCTTGACCAGACAACCACTGCTGGGTGCTGTGCTTGACCAGACAACCACTGCTGGGTGCTGTGCTTGACCAGACAGAACCACTGCTGGGTGCTGTGCTTGACCAGACAGAACCACTGCTGGGTGCTGTGCTTGACCAGACAACCACTACTGGGTGCTGTGCTTGACCAGACAACCACTGCTGGGTGCTGTGCTTGACCAGACAGAACCACTGCTGGGTGCTGTGCTTGACCAGACAGAACCACTGCTGGGTGCTGTGCTTGACCAGACAGAACCACTGCTGGGTGCTGTGCCTGACCAGACAGAACCACTGCTGGGTGCTGTGCTTGACCAGACAATGTTAGGTTCTTCAGTGATGAGCCCAGTGTAAAAGTTGATAATTTCTGCTCTTCTAAACCGATTTCAAACTATTTCCTAGTCCAGGTATCATTATCCTGGATACCATGCAATTTGTTAACATCTTTCATGAAATCAACCTGAAAGCAAATAACCTTCGTAGTTCCTGTAGCTGATGAACAATTACTGGAGTACTTGACGATATCCTCATTGCCTTACTGAAGTCTCCCAGTTCAGAATGAGTTGCATCCTGTGTGATGGAATGAGGCAGTGAAACTCAGCTAGCTTTCGTTCCCACTGTGTAACTGTCATACAGAATACTGTAGCAACACACTGCTGATATATCCAGTTTTTAATACAGATAAGCAATGTTCAGGAACAGAAGACATCACATAATTGTACAAGTTGAGGATGACTTCGTGGATACAAACAAGTAAATTGTGTAGCTTAAAATATTGAGCATTAATTTGTAATTATCAATAATGAAACTCATTAGAGTCATGTACGACTGAATAGTCCAGTTACCTGGAGCACACCTGGAGAAAGTTTCAGGGGTCAACGCCCCTGAGGCACGGTCTCTGACCAGGCCTCATGATTGATCAGGGCCTGATCAACCAGGTTGTTACTGTCGGTCGCACGCAACCCGACGTACGATCTGCAGGTACCGACTTTAGGTGCCTGTCCAGTGCCTTCTTGAAGAGAGCCAGGGGTCTATTGGTGATCTCCCTTATGTATGCTGGGAGGCAGTTGAACAGTCTTGGTCCCATGACACTTATTGTGTTGTCTTTTAGTGCGCTAGTGGCACCCCAGCTTTTCATTGGGGGGGATGTTGCATCGTCTGCCGAGTCTTTTTGTTTTCATAGGGAGTGATTTTCGTGTGCAAGTTTGTTACTAATCCCTCTAGGATTTTCAAAGTGTACATAATCATGTATCTCTCCCGCCTGCATTCTAGAGAGTACAGGTTGAGGAACTTCAAGCGTTCCCAGTAATTGAGGTGTTTTATCACAGTTATGCGTGCCGTGAAGGTTCTCTGTATATTTTCTAGGTCAGCAATTTCACCTGCCTTGACAGGTGCTGTTAAGTGTGCAGCAATATTCCAGCCTAGATAGAACAAGCGACCTGAAGTGTGTCAAAATGGGCTTGGCATCCCTAGTTTTGAAGGTCCTCATTATCCATCCTGTCATTTTTCTAGCAGATGCGATTGATACAATGTTGTGGTCTTTGAAAGTGAGACCCTCTGACATTATCATTCCCATGTCTTTCACATTAGTTTTTCGCTCTATTGTGTGGTTGAAATTTGTTTTATACTCCGATACAGTTTTAATTTCCTCACGTTTTCCATATCGGAGTAATTGAAATTTCTCACCACTGAACTTCATATTGTTTTCTGCAGCCCATTTAAAGATTTGGTTGATGTCCGCCTGGAATCTTAGTGTTTTCAATAGAGGACACTGTCATGCAAATTCGAGTGTCATCTGCAAAGGGTAGTCATCTGTGCCTTACATCCCTGTCTATGTCAGATATGAGGATGAGGAACAGGATGGGAGCGAGTACTGTGCTTTGTGGAACAGAGATTTTCACCGTAGCCGCCTCGGACTTTACTCTGTTGACTACTACTCTTTGTGTTCTATTTGTTAGGAAATTATAGATCCATCTACCAACTTTGCCTGTTATTCCTTTATCTCGCATTTTGTGCCCTATTACACTATGGTCACACTTGTCAAAGGCTTTTGTAAAGTCTGTGTATACTACATCTGCGTTTTGTTCGTCTTCTAGAGCACCCAGGATCTTGTCATAGTGGTCCAGTAGTTGGGACAGACAGGAGGGACCTGCTCTAAACCCATGCTGCCCTGGGTTGTGTAACTGATGGGTATCTAGATGAGTGGCGATCTTGCTTCTCAGAACCCTTTCATAGATTTTTATATGGGATGTTAGCGCTATTGGTCTGTAGCTCTTTGCTATTGCTTTACTGCCTCCTTTGTAGAGTGGGGCTATTTCTGTTGTTTTTAGCAGCTGTGGGACGACCCCTGTGTCCATGCTCCCTCTCCATAGGATGTTAAAAGCACGTGATAGGGGCTTCTTGCAGTTCTTGATGAACACGGAGTTTCATGAGTCTGGGCCTGGGGCAGAGTGCATGGGCGTCATTTATCCCATTTTCGAAGTCATTTGGCGTCATAATAATATCAGATAGGTTTGAGTCTACCAAATTCGGTGTCTCGCTCATAAAAAATTCATTTAGGTCTTCGACTCAGCCTGGTTAGGGCTCGCTAAAAACCGAGTCAAATTGGGACTTGAGTAACTCACTTATTTCCTTGCTGTCATATGTGTAGGACCCATCTCGTTAAGTAGGGGCCCAATACTGGATGTTGTTCTTGATTTAGATTTGGCATAAGAAAATAAATATTTTGAGTTTCTTTCAATTTCATTTATGGTTTTAGTTCTTCCTGCGTTTCTTGACTCCTGTAAGATTCCTTTAACTTAAGTTCGATGTTTGCTATTTCTCTGACCAGTGTCTCCCTTCGTATTGCAGATAAATTGGCCTCTTTTAGCCTCTCTGTTATTCTTTGCCTTCGCCTGTATGGGGAGCGCCTTTCTCTTTCTAGTTTACATCTTCTCTTCCTTTTCCTTAAAGGAATATACCTTGAGCATACCTCGAGTTCCACAGAGTTAATTTGTTCTAGACATAGGTTTGGATCCGTGTTGCTTATATCATTTGGGACCTAAATGACTTGGTCCCACCTTATAAAAAAAAAAAAAAACTCAATGAGCCATTCAGTTTATTATTTAATACATATCTCAACAGATGATTTTTGAATGGGTGGTAGTGAGTGTCACGGAGTAACTGTGGAACAGAAACAAGACATAAGGAAGGTTTTTTTACGATAAACATCTGAAAGATTAAGTAAGACAACACACTGTAGTGTGGATATTAACTTAATATTGAGCTCGACGAAGAAAAAGCGTTTAAGCTGCTGGAAATTTATTCTTATTTGACCCACAATTTGGAAATGTAAACCAGATGACGTATCGGTGTGTTGTGTGGACCAGTTGTGAACTGTTGCAGCCACAGTATTGATTTATTCTTGCCAGACATGAGTGAAAATGAGATGTTAGTCTACCCAACCTCACAAGATGAAGAGTTTCCTCTGAATAATACTACTAATCTGAGAACAGAGGAAGTTACCCTAGTCTAGAGGGAGTGAAATATCTTGGCACAAAATATATTGATAGCAGTGAAAATTCAAAATAGATTTTCGTATTTTAACAGGAAATAACCAAGTGTTTGTTTTAATTTATTAGGCACACATTTATTTTTATTATAATAATATATGATCAATTAGAGATACCTGGTCCAAGTCGGACCGAAACGTCGTCGTAAGCTGCTCTTTTCTATGTGTGGGTTGTGTGTATAACAACACTCTCCAACACTCGCTACAGGACTCTCCCAACCTATCTTCTATCTTATAGACCCCTTCCAATGCCCCCCTCAACACAATACAAGAGGCCCCCCCTCCTATCTTCTTTTTCTAAAAGCTCCTACCAGTGACCCCTCCCCCCCAATACATTACAGGAGCCCTCCAGCAATATCTCTTCGTAAAAGCTTGGTTTGAGGCCGGACTACGAGGATCACAGGTATACCCTACAGATTCCTTCCCTCCAACACATTCCCCCTCCTTACTACAGGAGTCCTTCAGGCAATATCACTTATCCTGTGGATCCATTTCAGTTCACCCCCCCCTCCCCATCTTCCACAACACACTCCCGCCTGACATGGAATCTGCTACAAGGAAAATGCTTTTCAGCCAGTCTAAGCCTCAGGGAATCGGAAGTTGCAGAGTCGTGTCCCGAGTATAGTGTCACTGCGAACCATGGTTCTGAGTGACGCTGGTGTTTAGTGCTGCTGAGTCATTCAGCAGTGAGCGAACTATCAGTGAGTGAAGCAGCAGTCAACAAAACATCAGTGAGTGAAGCAGCAGTCAACAAAACATCAGTGAGTGAAGCAGCAGTCAACAAAACATCAGTGAGTGAAGCAGCAGTCAACAAAACATCAGTGAGTGAAGCAGCAGTCAACAAAACATCAGTGAGTGAAGCAGCAGTCAACAAAACATCAGTGAGTGAAGCAGCAGTCAACAAAACATCAGTGAGTGAAGCAGCAGTCAACAAAACATCATTGAGTGAAGCAGCAGTCAACAAAACATCAGTGAGTGAAGCAGCAGTCAACAAAACATCATTGAGTGAGGCAGCAACGAACGTAGCATCAGTGAGAGAAGCAGCAGTGAGCGAGGCAGCAAGCAGTGAGAGACTCCTCACTGGCCTAATGCACTCTACACACTGTATCTGACCATAACGTGAGAGGTGAGACAGAAGCGTCGTTCACTGGAGCCAGCCTTCGTGTAGGGGTCTGCATTTACCTCTTCCAGTTTTCTATTTCAACTCTATAAATATCTGCTCTAATAAGGCTCTCCTGCCGATCTCATTTGTCTGCATCAAATAAATTTAACTATCCGCTGCGAACGAGGGGAATTTAAAAGCGAGTGATTTCAGTGTTCGTTTGTTGAGAGTATTTTCATATTTTTTTCCCTCAAACTCTTTAACAGAAGCGAGCCTCAGGCGTGTCACTGGAATTCGCTCGCTTTTCAAAAACATTGGTTCAATACCACAAACATTCGTCGACTTATTGTAATGTTAACCCTTGTTGGTGTGCGTTAATACAAGATACAATAACATTAAACAGTAGAGTGAGTCTTAAGTGGAATACTGGAGCAAATATTTTATGTTTAACACCTACCTTTATTTACAGAGAAATAATGAAGAGAGCATTGCTGTGAGGAACAGCAGTATTAAGAGTGAAGTGTGAGGTACACTGTACCACCCACCAGTACACATGAAGTGTAGTGTGAGGTACACTGTACCACCCACCAGTACACATGAAGTGTAGTGCTAGGTACACTGTACCACCCACCAGTACACATGAAGTGTAGTGCTAGGTACACTGTACCACCCACCAGTACACATGAAGTGTAGTGTTAGGTACACTGTACCCCCCACCAGTACACATGAAGTGTAATGTTAGGTACACTGTACCACCCACCAGTACACATGAAATGTAATGTTAGGTACACTGTACCACCCACCAGTACACATGAAGTGTAATGTTAGGTACACTGTACCACCCACCAGTACACATGAAATGTAGTGTTAAGTACACTGTACCATCCACCAGTACACATGAAGTGTAGTGTTATGTATATTGTACCATCCACCAGTACACATGAAGTGTAGTGTTATGTATACTGTACCACCCACCAGTACACATGAAATGTAGTGTTAAGTACACTGTACCACCCACAAGTACACATGAAGTGTAGTGTTATGTATACTGTACCACCTACCAGTACACATGAAGTGTAGTGTTATGTATACTGTACCATCCACCAGTACACTGAAGTGTAGTGTTAGGTACACTGTACCATCCACCAGTACACATGAAGTGTAGTGCTAGGTACACTGTACCATCCACCAGTACACATGAAGTGTAGTGTTAGGTACACTGTACCATCCACCAGTACACATGAAGTGTAGTGTTAGGTACACTGTACCTACCACTAGTGTAGACTAGGAAGGCTGCAGGGGTGTAGAGGAAGGCAGCGGCGGTGTGATGCGAGACTGTGGGTTCAGTGTTGATAAAGAAAGTGATAGAGTGTGGCTAATGCTATATAACAGTTACATTGTGGGTCTAAAATATAACAATGTTTTCCTCTCTAGTCCATCACAGAGTTTGAGTTGCAAGAGAGCGATGAAGGCGTCGTTAAGCATTCCTATATGAGTTTAGTAACTACAAGAGCTCAGTAAAAGTGGAACTGAAGTTACTATCATGAAGTAACTGTCATCTTTGAATGTCCCACACTCAGTAGAAACAGAGCTTAAGAGACCATCATTGTTCTGTCTCTCTTACTCCACACTTCTACCCCTCATAGATGCCACTGTGAGCGAGTCTTAGTAGTAGATGCCACTGTGAGCGAGTCTTAGTAGTAGATGCCACTGTGAGCGAGTCTTAGTAGTAGATGCCACTGTGAGCGAGTCTTAGTAGTAGATGCCACTGTCAGCGAGTCTTAGTAGTAGATGCCACTGTCAGCGAATCTTAGTAGTAGATGCCACTGTCAGCGAGTCTTAGTAGTAGATGCCACTGTCAGCGAATCTTAGTAGTAGATGCCACTGTCAGCGAGTCTTAGTACTGACCAGTTTCGAGGGATCTTCTAAATCACTTGTTCTCTCTATGCTGGAATACTGTTGGACATTAACTTCCCCATTCAAGGCAGGTGAAATTGCAGATCTAGAGAATGTACAGAGAACCTTTACTGAACGAATAATTTACATCTTAATTACTGGGAACGCCTGGAAACACTTGACTTGTACTCACTGGAGCGCAGGCGAGAGAGATATATCATAATCTACACCTGGAAGATTCTGGAGGGACTGGTTCCTAATCTGCACACAGAAATGACTCCCTACGAAAGCAAAAGACTTGGCAGGCGATGCAACATACCCCCAGTGAAAAGCAGGGGCGGCACTGGTACAGTAAGAGAAAACGCAATAAGTGTCAGGGGCCCAAGACTGTTCAACAGCCTCCCACCAGCCATAAGGGGCATTACCAGTAGACCCCTGGTTGTCTTCAAGAGAGACTGGACAGACACCTAAAGTCAGTGCCGGATCAGCCGGGCTGTGGTTCGTACGTTGGACTGTGTGCGGCCAGCAGTAACAACCTCGTTGATCAGGCCCTGATCCACCAAGAGGCCTGGTCATGGACCGGGCCGCGGGGCGTTGATCCCCGGAATACCCTCCAGGTAGGTACACTGGCACCCAGCCTGAGCCCCGACATCCTCGTTGACTGAACAACCAGGCTGTGGTTGCTAGCGTCCGCAGGTCTACATAACTACTACCTGAATAATTAGCCACAAAGTAGGTGGTAGTCTAGTTTCCTCTTTTTTTTCATCCTCTTTATCTCTATTTCTCGCAGTTCTCCCAATTACTTTCTTCTCCTTCACCTCTTTTCCTCGGGTCTTTAACCTTTCCAGACCAGTTTCATATTCTCGCTGACAGATATTTCAAGTCACAATGTTACACAAATAGTACAAAAACTGTCACCTCTGTAGCGCACACAGAGGCATGAGAAAACTCTTGGTAAAGTGGAGACCCGTTTAACCTTGGTAGCAACTGTGGTTTTGTTATGACAGTTTCAGCACAACATTTGCCCTGAGGCTCTACCAAGATCCTCCCAGGAAGTGTCGCATTTGTGCCGCAACATTTGTGAGCAAATGTATTACTTGTGTTTCCTTGTCTCGCGCGCGCGTGCGTGTGTGTACTCACCTAGCTGTGGTTGCAGGGGTCGATTCACAGCTCCTGGCCCCGCCTCTTCACTGGCCGCTACTAAGTCACTCTTCCTGCTCCGTGAGCTTTATCATACCTCTTCTTAAAGTTATGTATGGATCCTGCCTCCACTACATCACTTCATAGACGATTCCACTTCCTGACAACTGTGTGACTGAAGAAATACTTCCTAACATCCCTGTGATTCATCTGAATCTTCAACTTCCAACTGTGATTCCATGTTGCTGTGTCCCATCTCTGGAACATTCTGCCTCTGTCCACCTTGTCGATTCCTCTCAGTATTTTATATGTCGTTATCATTTCTTCCCTGGTCACAGACCGGGCCGCAGGGGCGTTGACCCCTGGCACTCTCTCCAGCTATACTCCCTATCTCTCCTCTCCAGTGTCGTCAGGTCGATTTCCCTTAACCTCTCCTCGTAGGACATGGCCGTCAGCTCCGGGACTAGTCTTGTTGCAAACCTTGCACTTTCTCTAATTTCCTTACGTGCTTGGCTAGGTGAGGGTTCCAAACTGGTGCTGCATACTCCAATATAGGCCTAACGTACACGATGTACATGGTCCTGAACGATTCCTTATCGAGATGTCGGAATGCTATTCTTAGGATTGCTACGTGCCTATATGCCGTAGCAGTTATTTGGTTGATGTGCGCCTCAGGAGATGTGCCCGGTGTTATACTCACCCCAAGATCCTTTTCCTTGAGTGAGGTTTGTAGTCTCTGGCCCCCTAGACTCTACTCCGTCTGCGGTCTTCTTTGCCCTTCCCCAATTTTCATGACTTTGCACTTGGTGGGACTAAACTCTAGGAGCCAGTTTCTGGACTAGGCCTGCAGCCTGTGCAGATTCCTTTGTAGTTCTGCCTGGTCCTCGTTCGACTGAATTCTTCTCATCACATCATCTCCAAACAGGGACACTTCTGAGTCTATCCCTTCCGTCATGTCGTTCACGTATACCAGAAACAGCACAGGTCCTAGGACTGACCCCTGTGGAACCCCGCTCGTCACATTCGCCCACTCTGACACCTCGTCACGTACCATGACTTGCTGTTGTCTTCCCGACAGTTATTCCCTGATCTATTGCAGTTCCTTCCCTGTTATCTCTGCCAGGTCATCCAGCTTTTACACTAATTTCTTGTGTGGGACTGTGTTAAACGCCTTCCTACAGTGCAAGAAAACGCAATCTACCCACACACTCACTCTCTCTCTCAAGATCTTTCTTGTCTTACTGCTGTTACCTTGTCATAGAACTTCAGTAGGTTTGTGACACAGGATTTCCCGTCCCTGAAACCGTGCTGGTTGTGGTTGATAAGCTCATTCCTTTCTAGGTGCTCCACCACTCCTGTGTGTGTGTGAGTGTGTGTAGTTATTTTGCATCCTGTATCGCTTGGTTTGCGATATATATATATATATATATATATATATATATATATGAAGCCTTAGGACTCATCCTTAATCCCTCAAAGTGTGAAATTATCACAACAAATCCGGAAATAATCAATGCGGTGCAAACAATCCTCCCAGAAGTCACTACTATCACTCCATCCAACAGTACCCTCCTGGGAGCACCGCTGGGTCACCACGCCATCGACACTGTCCTCAAGGACAAAGTGAATGACCTAAAAAGAATGGAGGAGAGAATAAGTGATCTTGATGCCCATGATGCCCTGTATCTCCTCACAAGGTGTCTTACTATGCCAAGACTCACTTACTTCTTGAGGTGCGCACCCTCTTTTGACAACCCAACACTTGACGAGTATGACGCACACCTGAGATCAACCTTCAAGAAGGCACTGAATCTGTCACTAGAGGATCAGCAATGGGAGCAGGCAACCCTCCCAGTGCGACTGGGAGGTATAGGGTGCGCAAAGCAAGGCAGGTAGCGTTACCTGCATTTCTGTCATCGTGTTTGGCCTCCTGTGGATTAGTCAAGAGGATTGTCCCTGAACGTTTGAGAGGTGTGGTGGGAGCCCAAGACCCCAAGTTCATTGAAGCAGCAGTGCAGTGGGACATCCTGGCAGACTCCTCCAGTAGACCAGCTCCTCCCAAAGAGCACAAACAGTCCCACTGGGACAAACCGATCATGGAAAAAATTTCCAACACAATGCTCACCAACGCTTCAGGAAAGGACAAAGCTCGTCTCCAAGCGGTGAAGGCACCACACTCAGGAGATTTCCTTCTAGCTGTTCCCAATTCCTCTCTGGGCACTCGACTCGACCCACAGGCCATTCGGATTGGTGTTGCTCTTCGCCTAGCCGCCCCCATACTCACCGAACATAGGTGTATTTGCGGCAGGGCGACGGCTGATCAATTCGGACTTCATGGTCTCGTGTGTCACACATCAGAAGGAAGTATGCTAGACATGAGGAGGTTAATGACATCATAAAGAGAAGCCTCGCCACAGCCCGTTGCCCAGCTCAACAGGAACCCCAAGTGCAGAGGTCTGATGGAAGTCAAAAGCGTCCTGATGGAGCCACCATGCTACCCTGGAAGGATGGTAAGCAGATTGCTTGGGACTACACCTGTGCTGCCACATTGGCAGACACCTACCTGCCACACTCCTTAGCCGAAGGGGTGGAGCTGCCAGCCACAGGGAGACCCAAAAGACCCGCAAATATGAAGACCTTCCCTCTTGCTATAACTTCATCCCAATAGGGTCGGAGACCCATGGAGCATGGGGCAAGTGTGCTCTAAAGTTTCTCAAGGAGCTGGGTGGAAAACTCATCATAGAAACCAAGGACCACAGGGCGACCAGCTTCCTCTTTCAGAGACTCAGTGTTGCGATCCAGAGGGAAATGCCTGCAGTATTCTGGGCACGCGGCCCACTGCCGGGGAGTTGGACGAAGTATTTGACATGTAGCTCTGAGTTGTTATCTATGTTGTTTACTCCCCATTGTATCTTGTCTTGAAATAAAGTTTGTAAAAAAAAGATGGGGTGGTAGGGAAGTGGAATATTCAAATGGCTTCAGAAAGAAATCTAATATTCTTCCTTGAAGTCTTTTTATCCACTTCTCCGAGGCAATGGGTCCCACAATTGACACCAGAGGTGGACCCCATCTATATATATATATATATATATATATATATATATATATATTCTGTTCCGGCGACTTAGCTCTGTCAGTGGTGACCTGTACTTAGCTCTGTGAAGACGTGTCTTGTGTGCTCTCTGTGAATCTGAACAAGATGTCCTCTCTTGAGCAACTCTACCAGCAGCTAAAGGAAGAACTGAGGGTGGCAAAGCTTGAGATACAGCGACTGACTGAGGAAAACAAGAGGATTCGTAGTAATCCTCCTGTTGAGAATCCTCAAGCCAAGAAAGGAACCTGGACAGTGGCTGGAATGCATGGGACAAAGTTAAGGATCAAGAGGACGGATGGAGAGGTAGAATCAACAAAGATCCAGGAAACTGTTGTGGAAACATCAAACCGATTCTCCGTGCTACCCGATGAATTACATTCATCGTCGACTTCTGGGAACGTCACGACGAACGACACCAAGGAAGGTAAAAACGTTGTTGTTGGTGATAGCCAGGTTAGGTATATGGATAGGGCCTTCTGTTTGAAGGATAGGAGTAGGAGACAGAGGGTTTGCTTTCCTGGGGCTGGGATGGAGGATATTGTTAGCCGTCTGGACGACATCATGAGAGGTAATGGGAGCAATCCTATTATCTGTCTCAGTGCTGGAGGCAACGATGTTGGCAGACGTGGGACTGAGGACCTGACTAGCAGGTATAGGTCAGCAATAGACATAATTAGGAAGAAGGTTAGGAACCCTGTCATATGTGGTATTTTGCCAAGGAGAAGAGTTGGAAATGAATGGTTGTCCAGGGCAATTGGTGTCAATTGCTGGCTGGACAAATACTGTAAGGAAAATGCAGTAACATTCATAGACAACTGGGACCTCTTCTATGGCAGAAATGACATGTATGTCAGGGATGGGGTTCACTTATCCAGGTCTGGGGTGGGGGCACTGGCAACTGCAGTGGAGGGAGCTGTTAGGGCTTTAAACTAGAAATAGTTAGTGGTATGGGTTTTGAGGGAAAAAAACAAACAGTGAAGTCCCAGTGTAGTAATATTATGAGTTCTAGGGGAACTAGTAATAGGCAGAATAAGGTGGATACTGGAAAGCCAGTGTCACTAGATGACAAGGACAGTAATAGGTATAGTGGAAAAGCAGAAATGAGCAGGAAGGGTAAAATGAAAGGAGGGTCTTTAAATGTATATTACACCAATAGTCGTAGTGCTAGGAATAAGATTGATGAGTTGAGATTAGTTGCTAGTGCGGGTAATATTGATGTTTTTGCAATAACTGAGACATGGTTTAATATGAAAAATCGGGACATGCCTGCTGAATGTCACATCCAGGGTTTTAAATTGTTCCAAGTAGACAGAAGTATCGGGAAGAGGGGTGGTGTGGCACTGTATGTCCGTGATCATTTAAATTGCTGCATAAAAACTGGTATAAAGTCTGAAATAACACATACAGAGTCTGTCTGGATAGAATTTTCAGAGGGGTGTAAAAAATTGCAGTGTTCCTTCTTTCTTATGTTCTTATATCAGCACCAGTGGAGGGTCTGACTGGACCACTCCAGCACCAGTCGAGGGTCTGACTGGACCACTCCAGCACCAGTCAAGGGTCTGACTGGACCACTCCAGCACCAGTCAAGGGTCTGACTGGACCACTCCAGCACCAGTCGAGGGTCTGACTGGGCCACTCCAGCACCAGTCGAGGGTCTGACTGGGCCACTCCAGCACCAGTCGAGGGTCTGACTGGACCACTCCAGCACCAGTCGATGGTCTGACTGGACCACTCCAGCACCAGTCGAGGGTCTGACTGGACCACTCCAGCACCAGTCGAGGGTCTGACTGGACCACTCCAGCACCAGTCGAGGGTCTGACTGGACCACTCCAGCACCAGTCGAGGGTCTGACTGGGCCACTCCAGCACCAGTCGAGGGTCTGACTGGGCCACTCCAGCACCAGTCGAGGGTCTGGCTGGACCACTCCAGCCGGAGAGCTGATTATACATACTGACAGCTAGTGTGAGGCTCCAAGACAAGAGGAGCAGCTTCGACCATAAGGAGATGAGCAAGGAGGAGCACTCCTGCCAGCCATGTTTGGCAGGTACCAACACATATTCATATTCTTTTCTCCGATCTTTCCTGTCCCAGGAAATGTTTTCACGTTGTTACTCTGAGCAAGTATGATACATGTAACACTATACACAGTGTGACACATGTAACGCTATATACAGTGTGACGCATGTAACACTATACAGTGTGTACCACGCTACATATCCCTCACAGGCTGGCATCGCTACAGATATTCTTCACAATTTGTCAGGTTAAAAATCTTGGCACGGATCTATGTCATAAGAAGACTTGGTCAATGGTGCCGGCACTATGTCAGCAGCTGATCTGTTTGTGACTTGATAAAGCCCACTATGTGCGCGAAACGTAGTCAATAAAGGACCGCATTATACTGCATATGTGTTTATTTCTCCACCATGAAGGTGGGGTAGCTGATGGCACTGTGGTGGACCACGGCAGCTGCCACCACTGACTTGTGCTGACCTCCAGTGACGGCAAGTTCAACGTCCCTTCATTACTCTTATTATTATTATAAATTATTATTAATTACTATTATTATTATTATTATTATGTAAAGTGTCAAGCCCGTCTGGTTCAATCAACGGAAAGAGCTGTGGAGGCTCGATTCCCCGTCTGCTAATAGGGAGACAAATAACTGCGCTCAACGATCTCTCTGCGCTCGTACAACTTACTGAACATTCTTTTTCTTAGTATTTTACCATATCCGATTCGCTACCATGCACGGTTCACTATAATACTACTATGATAGATACGTGCAAGACGATAAGAGGGTCCCTATACGAGGGGTCCCACAAGAGGGTCCCTACACGAGGGGTCCCACAAGAGGGTCCCTACACGAGGGGTCCCACAAGAGGGTCCCTACACGAGGGGTCCCACAAGAGGGCCCCTACACGAATGTGTCATCCACCTGCCAACAAGGACACTTTTATACAGTACTACCATAATCACACTCCGTTCATGACATGCTAATTAATTTTACACTCTCTATTCAGGGTTCAGGCGAGGATCAGATGAAGATTAAGACCATCACACGCCACAGAACATGGTTAAAATATGACGAAAAATAACATTCACACGTAGTTTAAAAAATGAGCAGATTATATATAATATATATATATATATATATATATATATATATACAGTGGACCCCCGGAAATCGAACATTCTTCATTCCAGAATGCTGTTCAAGTGCTGTTACCAAACGAATTTATTCCCATAAGGAATGATGTAAATTAGATTAGTCCGTTTCAGACCCCCAAAAATACACCTATAAAAGCACTTACAATAATAAACTTACATAAAAGGTCGAGTTGGGAGTGTTCGATTTCCGAGGGTCCACTGTGTGTGTGTGTGTGTGTGTGTTATATATATATATATATATATATATATATATATATATATATATATATATATATATATATATATATATATATGCTTAACAATTCGCAAACACGTGAAATTATTTACAAACATTATCTCTCAGTCCACAGCAGGATTCGAACCTACACACACTGCATCAAAGTACATAGTGGAGAAGGTATTGTGTGTATACTTACAAATATTTCATCTCAAGGCCGACAAGCGGGGGGTTCGAACTTATGCGCTAATATCCGAGGCAGGTTGGATTATCCAGGTTTAGTACCCTAAACCGTTAAACCATATAAAAGACTGGTTCTTAAAGAAACTAAACAATAGGCAAAGAAAATATAGGAATTTTACACCGAGCACAACAACAGAGAGCACAACAACAGAGCACAACAACAGAGAGCACAACAACAGAGAGCACAACAACAGAGCACAACAACAGAGAGCACAACAACAGAGCACAACAACAGAGAGCACAACATGGAAACATTACAACAACATTACAGGGACTTGCAAGGAAACCCGGAACCTTGAACAAAAATAAGAGGAAAACATGGAGCTTCGTAGAAAGAAAATACAATGTTATAAAAGACAGAGGGCTATACATATTCATGTAGATCTGGGCGACGTAGAGACATGTGCTCGTGTAGTTATGTCTACAGACCTGTAGATATGAACGACGTAAAGGGATGTGCTCGTGTAGTTGTGAAGAATTAGACATATGCAACATCTGGGTATCCAATGATTTTATCAATACAAATTCAAGGAGGTAATGGGAAGATAGAACTATAACAAAAGTTTTCGCATTATGTCTTTGAATTGGTATTGGTAAAGCCACTGGAGGGCGAAACGTCTACAAATAAAGATACCCAGGTGTTGCACATGTGGTGTCTAATTCTTCATCTTGTCGGTATTGTGTACCATTCATGTACATCATGTAGCTGTGTCTACAGTCATGTAGTTCTAAGCAATAGGAAGATATACTCACGTAGTTCTGAGCGATGTCTGGGTGGTTGTGCTGGATACCATCGTCCAGGATAGAGATGACAACACCCTTGCCAGTGTAGCCTCGTGCCCAGGCGGGACCAACGTTCATGTCGTAGCCGCCTATAGCCCCCTCGGACAGGTACCACTGCTGCGCGTACAGAGGGTCGGGGAACCTGCTGGCGAGGGAGAGTAGCAGGTTAGTACTGCTGCTGATGGTCGTTCTTACTCATTAAAAATCACTCATAAGAATTAAACTAATGAAAGAGTAGAACGGCAGTAGACCTACTGGTATATGCTAGGCTAGTCCCACTCACGTCACATCATTCTCTCTCTCTTGTCTACCCGAGTTTCAAGGTATACAACGCATTAACAGCGCTCCTTGACAATTTGTTTCATTCAACTAACGCTCTAGACAAACCACTGCTATACTACATCCTTTCTAAATTTAAATTTATCCAGTTTTATTCCATTGCTTACTCCTGTACAATACCGCGACCAGCTGGGAATCAACCCCCGGGCATTTAGCCATACACCCCAGGACACACGCTGACCCTACAATATTTCCACAAACGCTCCTCCCAGGACAGATTCAGACACCAAGCAGGAACAATATAACATAGATGGTATTGTAAACAAGAGCTGAAACTTGTAGACAACATCTGAAATATAACCTGAAGTAATAACCGTAGTGAAGACCAGGTTTACACCACTAATATCCATTGGGATATTTCCCGAGGAGCATCACAGCAAGGAGAGGGACGGGGCGGAGAGGACAGCGAGAAGTCAGCTTCTATACAACAAGACGGGCAGTAAATAGCAACTATACTCTGTACCCTTCTTCAGAACATCGCTTCATCTGAGATCATTTATTCCAAGGATGACTCGTGTCTGGAACATGTTTGTACAGCAGAATGATATCAACGAAATAAAGTCAGTTGACCAAATGAAATCGCTGGCCCACTGATGGGTTCAGCTTCATCCTGTTCCCTCTTTGTATGTCTCATAACAATAAAAAGGCTTTTAAATTAGTCGAAATAAAACCCAGCGTAAAAGAAAGGGGGGGGGGGGAGGCGGGGAAAGAAGTAGTTAAGTGTCGTTATCGGTTAAGTTAAATGAAATAACGGGAAAAGTGGGTATTTGGATCTTCAAATTTGAGAGGCTTCCTCCATGAAAAATTCGGTTCTTCAAGGCACGGCAAACACCTCAATTATCTTTCTCACAACTGTCACAGACAAATTATAGCGCTGTACCATCCTTCACAGATGATGCTATAATCTGTATTAGTGGCATTACGTCAGGCGAAGCAAATCTTCAAGCCAATGTAAACCAAGTCAAAAACCAACAAAAATTATGTTCGCTAGGGACAGATTTTAGTTAGTAAGTAAGTAAGTTTATTCAGGTATACACAAATACAGTTACATAGATTATCATACATAGCAGCATATGTGTAGAGAACCTAGGATAACCCAAAAAAGTCAGAGTGACTTATTTCCATTGGGGTCCATTTGATACCTTAATATTATACACTGTAGTAGATACATATTATTATACTATAAAGGATATATACTAGGAATAAGGTAAAAAGAGTTATTTACATTTGCATGTGTGTTAGCTAAAAGAATAAAAAATCATTCTCCTACCTTTCTGTCGCTACATTCATTAGGTACCTTTTGGCTCTCTTCTTGAACTGGCTCATGCTATGACTGGCTTTGACATGTGCAGGCAGTCTGTTCCATTTCTTTATTGCTGTACAATAAAAGGTGTTTGAAGCCTGGCCACTGACTGTGGGTACTACAAAGTTGTGCTCTCTCCCCCTATTACTATGACTGCTTTGGTTCCCAGCCTTGACAAAATTGGCAGCAAGATATTCTGGACACTGTTTGTGAGCAATTTTATAAACTTGATTTAACTTAAGTTGTTTTACTCTGTCTTCAATATTCAGCATATCCAATTGTTGTAATTCATCCTGGCCTACATGCTCTCTTGGGCCCAGGTCCAGGATGAATCTAAC
>WNWK01013736.1:0-52500 GCA_009830355.1 Cherax destructor | reverse complement strand
CCCACCCACACACACACATACACACCCACCCACACACACACACACACACACCCACACACACACACACACACCCACCCACACACACACATACACACACACCCACCCACACACCTCAAAGGCGATGGGGCCGGACAACATCTCTTCATGGGTCCTGAGAGAGGGAGCAGAGGCGCTATGTGTACCCCTAACAACAATATTCAACACATCCATCGAAACAGGGAGATTACCTGAGGTATGGAAGACAGCAAATGTAGTCCAAATTTTTAAAAATGGAGATAGACATGAAGCACTAAACTACAGACCAGTGTCACTGACGTGTATAGTATGCAAGGTCATGGAGAAGTTTATCAGGAGGAGAGTGGTGGAACACGTAGAAAGGAATGAGCTAATCAACGACGGCCAAAAACGGTTTCAGGGACGGGAAATCTTGTGTCACAAACCTACTGGAGTTCTATGACAGGGTAACAGCAGTAAGACAAGAGAGAAGTGGATAGATTGCATTTTCTTGGACTGTAAGAAGGCGTTTGACACAGTTCCACACAAGAGATTAGTGCAAAAGCTGGGGGACCAGGCAAGGATAACAGGGGAAAGGGACTCCAGTGGGTCAGGGAATACCTGTCAGGAAGACAACAGCGAGTCGTAGTACATGGCGAGGTGTCAGAGTGGGCGCCTGTGGCTAGTGGGGTTCCACAGGGGTCAGTCCTAGGACCGGTGCTGTTTCTGGTATTTGTGAACGACATGACGGAAGGAATAGACTCCGAAGTGTCCCTGTTTGCAGATGATGTGAAGTTGACGAGAAGAATTCAATTGGAAGAGGACCAGGCAGAACTACAAAGGGATCTGGACAGGCTGTAAGCCTGGTCCAGCAATTGGCTCCTGGAGTTCAACCCCACCAAGTGCAAAGTCATGAAGACTGGGGAAGGGCAAAGAAGACCGCAGACGGAGTAAAGTCTAGGGGACAGAGACTACAAACCTCACTCAAGAAAAGATCTTGGGGTGAGTATAACACCAGGCACATCTCCTGAGGGCACATCAACTGCTGCAGCATCGGGCGCCTAGCAAAAAAAAGAACAGCATTCCGACATCTTAATAAGGAATCGTTCAGGACCCTGTACACTGTGTACGTTAGGCCCATATTGGAGTATGCAGCACCAGTTTGGAACCCACACCTAGCCAAGCACGTAAAGAAGCTAGAGAAAGTGCAAAGGTTTGCAACAAGACTAGTCCCGGAGCTAAGGGGTATGTCCTACGAGGAGAGGTTAAGGGAAATCGACCTGACGACACTGGAGGAATGGTGAGATAGGGGGATATGATAACGACATATAAAATACTGAGGGGAATTGACAAGGTTGACAGAGACAGAATGTTCCAGAGAGGGGACACAGCAACAAGGGGACACAGCTGGAAGTTGAAGACTTATCAGATGAATCACAGGGATGTTAGGAAGTGTTTTTCAGTCACAGAGTGGTCGGGAAGTGGAATAGTTTGGGAAGTGATGTAGTGGAGGCAGGATCCATTCATAGCTTTAAGACGAGGTATGATAAAGCCTGGGAGCAGGGAGAGAGGGACCCAGTAGCGACCAGTGAAGAGGCGGGGCCAGGAGCTATGACTCGCCCCCCTGCAATCACAACTAGGTGAGTACACACACAGGATGTTCCAAGAGGGGACACAGAAACAAGGGTCAAGGGAAGTTGAAGACTCAGATGAGTCAAAGGGATGTTAGGAAGTATTTCTTCAGTCATAGAGTTGTCGGGAAGTGAAATAGTCTGCAGAGTGATGTAGTGAGGAGGTACCATAATAGCTTTAAGAAGAGGTATGATAAAGCTCATGTAGCAGGGGAGAGTGGACCTAGTGGCGACTAGTGAAGAGGGGGGCCGGGAGCCAGAATCGCCCCCTGCAACCAAAATTAGGTGAGTACACACACACACACACAACACACACACACACACACACATGTTGTTCTTATTTTAAAGATTACATTCTATTACATAAAAAAAGAAAACAACGAACACGCAAACGAGAAAACGTTCATTTAACATCAACGAATGACCGACCGCACTGAAACTCACCACGGTGCTTCAGAGGGAGTGCAGCCCGGGTGATCTACCTCGCGCCATGTTTCAGGAAGTGCGCGAAACTTCGAGTCCGGGCAAACAGCATCTCGTTAACTCATTTAACAGTAAGGTCGAGGACACAAAGAGGAAGGATGCGACTTTCAACTCTAGCATATACCTAATAATTGGCTCATTCTCATGCCCTTTATCCATACACAGCCTGTATCCTCAAAACAACAGCTGACTTAATCTTCCTCGCCACCGGCACTATTCAGCCATCGGCACACAGCTCACCGGCATTATCTCAGCCACCGGCACTATCTCAGCCACCGGCACTATTCAGCCACCGGACTTTTCAGCCACCGGCATTTCAGGCCACCGGACTATTCAGCCCCCCAGTCCCCTTCAAAGAGGGTTTGGGTCCTGGTGAAGGGTTATCGATATGCGGATTTGGAATTACTCCCCGTTCGTCAGGTCAACCGATTGTTCCAATTCCAAAGGTGGGGGTGATCTTTAAAATAGTGCAGGTTGGGTGGGTGACAGTGTAGGATGGGTGAGGATAGTGTAGGATGGGTGAATGATAGTGTAGGGTGGGTGGGAAAGATAGTGTAGGGGTGGGTGAGTGATAGTGTAGATGGGGGAATGATAGTGTAGGGTGGTGAAGTGTAGGATGGGAGAAAAGATAGTGTAGGGTGGGGGAGTGATAGTGTAGGATGGGTGAATGATATGTAGGGGGTGGGTGAGGATAGTGTAGGATGGGTGAGTGATAGTGTAGGATGGTGAATGATAGTGTAGGGTGGGTGGGTGACAGTGTAGGATGGGTGAGTGATAGTGTAGGATGGGTGAATGATAGTGTAGGGTGGGTGAGTGATAGTGCAGGATGGGTGAATGATAGTGTAGGATGGGTGAGTGATAGTGTAGGGGTGGGTGAGTGATAGTGTAGGATGGGTGAATGATAGTGTAGGGTGGGTGAATGATAGTGTAGATAGGTGAGTGATAGTGTAGGGTGGGTGAGTGATAGTGAGGATGGGGAGTGACAGTGTAGGGTGGGTGAGTGATAGTGTAGGTGGGTGAGTGATAGTGAGGATGGGTGAATGATAGTGTAGGATGGGTGAATGATAGTGTAGGATGGGTGAGTGACAGAGGATGGGCGAGTGATAGTGTAGGATGGGTGAATGATAGTGTAGGATGGGGGAATGATAGGGAGATAGGTGAGTGATAGTGTAGGGTGGGTGAGTAAGTGTAGGATGGGTGAGTGATGTAGGGGGGGTGAATGACAGTGTAGGGGTGGGGAGTGATAGTGTAGGAGGGTGAAGACAGTGTAGGAGGGAGTGATAGTGTAGGGTGGGTGGGAAAGATAGGTAGGTGGGTTGGGGTAGTGTAGGATGGTGAGTGATAGTAGGATGGGTGAGTGATAGTGAAGGGGGTGAATGACAGTGTAGGATGGGAGGGTAGGGAGGATGGGTAAATGACAGTGTAGGATGGGTGAGTGATAGGTAGGTGGGTGAATGATATGAGGGGGGGTTGTAGAGGGATAAAAAGGTAGGATGGGGGAGGATAGTGAGGAGGGGAGTGATAGGGGGGATGGGTGAATGACAGTGTAGGATGGGGGGAGTGATAGGGAGGGGTGGGGGAGGATAGTGTAGGATGGGTGAGTGATAGTGTAGGGTGGGTGAGTAATAGTGTAGGATGGGGGGTATGTAGGGTGGGTGAATGATATGTAGGGTGGGTGGGTGATAGTGTGGATGGGTGAGTGATAGTGTAGGTAGGGTGATGAAGTGTAGGATGGGTGAGTGATAGTGTAGGATGGGGTGATAGTGTAGGGTGGGTGAGTGATAGTGTAGGATGGGTGGTGATAGTGAGGATGGGAATAAAGGTGAGGATGGGCGAGTGATAGTGTAGGATGGGGAGTGATAGTGTAGGGGATGGGTGAGTGATAGTGAGGATGGGTGAGTGATAGTAGGATGGGTGAGTGATAGTGTAGGATGTGTGAGTGATAGTGTGGGATGGGTGAGTGATAGTGTGGATGGGTGAGTGATAGTGTAGGATGGGTGAGTGATAGGTGGATGGGTGAGGATAGTGTGGGGGATGGGTGAGTGATAGTGTAGGATGGGTGAGTGATAGTGTAGGATGGGTGAGGATAGTGTAGGATGGGTGAGTGATAGTGTAGGATGGGTGAGTGATAGTGTAGGATGGGTGAGTGATAGTGTATGGTGGGTGAGTAATAGTGTAGGATGGGTGAGTGATAGTGGGGGATGGGTGAGTGATAGTGTAGGGTGGGTGAGTGATAGTGTAGGGTGAGTGAGTGATAGTGTGGGGTGGGTGAGTGATAGTGTAGGGGGGTGATGATAGTGTGAGGGTGGGTGGTGATAGTGTAGGGTGAGGAGTGATAGTGTAGGGTGGGGAGTGATAGTGTAGGGTGGGTGAGTGATAGTGTAGGGTGGGTGACTGATAGTGTAGGGGGGGTGAGTGATAGTGGGGGGGGTGACTGATAGTGTAGGGTGGGTGAGTGATAGTGTAGGGTGGGTGATGATAGTGTGGGGGTGGGTGAGTGAGGGGAACTGAAATAAGAACATACAACAAAAAAATGGATTAACACTTGCAAAGGCCTACTGACCCTACAAGGCAGGTCCTTATGAAAATCACCACTACCCAAATCTATCCAAGAATTTACTTCCGTACCCCGACCCAATCAAACCCACCCCCTTCCATTCATATTTTTGTCCAATCTTTTCTAAAGCCACCCAAGGTCCTACCGCTATCACCTTTCTCGGAAGATTGTTCCACTCATCCACAACTCTGTTCGAAAACCAGTACTTATCTATGTCCTTTGTAAATCTAAATTTATCCAACTTAAATCCATTATTTCTGGTTCTTACCGGTTCGACACCCTCAATACTTTATTAATATCAGCTTTGCTTATGCCCATCATCCACTTATACATAAGAACATAAGAATGTAGGAACACTGCAGAAGGCCTACTGGCCCATACAAGGCAGGTCCTTATCAAAACCACCACTACCTAAGAATTTACTCCTGTACTCACGACACTAATCAAACCCAGCCCCTCCCACTCATATATTTGTCCAATCTTTTTTAAAGCCACCAAGGTCCTAGCCTCTATCACCCTACTCGGAAGATTGTTCACGCATCTACAACTCTGTTCGAAAACCAGTACTTGCCTATGTCCTTTCTAAATCTAAATTTATCCAATTTAAATCCGTTATTTCTCGTTCTTACTTGGTTCGATATCCTCAGTATTTTATTAATATCTCCTTTTGTTTATGCCCATCATCCACTTGTACACCTCGATGATATCTCCCCTCATTCTACGTCTCTCCAGAGAGTGGAGATTCAATGCTCTAAGTCTATCTTCATACGGGAATTTCTTATACTGTAAATCATTTAGTCATTCTTCTTTGTATGTTCTCCAATGAATCTATATCCATCATGTAGTAAGGAGACCAAAACGGAGCTGCATAATCCAAATGAGGTCTCACTAGTGATGTATAGAGCTGTAAAATAACTTTTGGACTTCTGTTGCTTATACTTCTTGAAATAAATCTAGTAATCTGTTAGCCTTATTGCGCACACTTAGGCACTGTTGTCTTGGCTTTAGATTTCTGCTTACCATGACTCCCAAGTCTTTTCACATTCTGTATGATCAAGCTCAACTTCACCTAGTTTATAAATTCGAGGGATATTTTCATTACCAACGACTAGCACCTTACACTTGTCCACATTGAACTTCATCTGCCACTTTCAGACCAAGACATTAATTTATCCAAATCCTCCTGGAGTTCACTGGTATCCTCCTCAGAATGAATTATACGGCCTATTTTGTATCATCAGCAAATTTACTCATGTCACTTGCAATTCCTTCATCAAGGTCATTTATGTAAATTATGAACAACAATGGGCCCAAAACTGATCCTTGTGGGGAAGCCACGGGGACAAATCCCCATTCAGATTTGACCCCATTAATGGAAACTCTCTGCTTTCTATTGGTAAGCCATGCCTCTATCCATGCTAGAACTTTACCTCCTATACCATGAGCTGCCACCTTTCTTAAGAGTCTCTTTGAGGTACTCTATCGAAGGCCTTACTGAAATCCAAGTAAACTATATCATATTCTTTTATCA
This sequence comes from Cherax destructor, assembly GCA_009830355.1. NCBI lineage: Eukaryota > Metazoa > Arthropoda > Malacostraca > Decapoda > Parastacidae > Cherax > Cherax destructor. Next base: position 46,304 of record WNWK01013736.1, on the reverse strand, counting down.
CTGTCTACTGCCTCAAATGTTTTATTGAAAAAAGTCAGTAAATTTGTCAGGCAGGAACGACCTCTCGTAAACCATGCTGAGATTCATTAATCAAATTATGTTCTTCAAGGTGACTTCTGATAATATCAGCTATAATTGATTCTAATAATTTGCCTACTATAGACGTGAGGCTTATTGGACGGTAATTTGATGGACTGGACTTATCCCTGATTTGAATATAGGAAACTACATTAGCTATCTTCCACATCTCTGGCACAACACCAGTTAGGATGGGCGTGTTAAACACATTCGTTAATGGCTGACTAAGTTCCATCTTGCATTCTTTAGACCCTGGAAAACAACTCGTCGGGGCCTGGGGACTTATTTTGCTTCAGTTTATCTATCTGTTTGATAACCATGTCCCTCGTGACAGTAATATTAGTTAATTTTAATTCTTCAGGAACTGAATAATTGTTAATTTCGGAATCTCATTTACGTCTTCTTGTGTAAAGATGACAAAAATAGTCATTAAATAGAGAACACATTTCAGTTCGTTATCCGTCAGCTGTCCATTCCCAATTTTCAGAGGTCCTACCTTTTCCCCACCTTCGTCCCGTACACTTGAAAGAACCCTTTTGGTTAGTCTTTGATTCATTAGCAACCTTAATGTCATAGTCACGTTTAGCCTTTCTAACCCTTTTTTACTTCTCTTTTCAACTGAACATATTGGTCAATGGTTAACATCTCCCTTTTGATGCGCCTATAAATTCCTCTTTTCTCCCTAATAGATGTTTTAGCCTCCTGTTAATCCATTTGGGATCGTTATTATTTGACCTAAATTCTCTCTGGGGAATAAACATTCGTAAGTTTACATTATTAAAAAAAAACATAAACGCAGATCCCCTTAACTTGCAGTTCCCAGTCGAGATTAGACAGGTGTTCCCTAAGCCCAATATAATCGGCAGAACGAAAATCAGGAACTTTACCGTATTACCCCTATTCTCGTACCCCCATGTAATATTAGGAATGGTTGTGATCACTAGCTCCAAGCTTTTCCCAGTGATCCCCAGATTATTTACAAGAGTTTCTTTATTTGACAAGACTAGGTCGAGCAAATTATTACCTCTGGTAGGCTCCGTCACACACTGCTTCAGAAAACAGTCCTGAACTACTTCCAAAAAGTCCCTGGACCCCAGATTACCGGTCAAAAAAGTCCAGTCAATATGACTATTTAAAAATCCCCTATTTATCACCCCGTTATTGTCCCTAAAGCCCTAACAATTTCGTCCCAAAAGAAGTCTCCCTCTATCGTGATCCAAGCCTGGAGGTCGGTATATTACACCTAGAATCAGTTTTCTTGACCTTCAAAGAAACTCTACCCAAACGGGTTCTGTTAATGACCCATCTTTTTTTAGGCCTGTTTTTATGCAGAAATTTATATTACCTGAAGAAGATGTCCTCTTTGACTCTCTCCAGCAGCTGAAGGAAAAACTGAGGGTAACTAAGCGGGTACAGTGACTGACTGGGGGAAAACAAGGGATTCGTAGTAATCCTCCTGTTGAGAATCTAAAGCCAAGAAAGGAACCTGGACAGTGGCTAAAACGCATGGGACAAAGTTAAGGATCAAGAGGACGGGGGGGAGAGATAGAAGCAAAAAGCCCCAGGAGAATGTTGTGGAAAATAAACCCATTCTCCATGCTACGTGATGAATGTGAGTGGACTTGTGGGAGCGTCGAGGGGAACACCAAGGAAGGTAAAAACATTGTTTTGTTTGGGGACAGCCAGGTTAGATACATGGATAGGGCTTTCTGTTGGGCGAAATTTGTCAGGCTTATTTTTTCTTATGTAAATTTAGATTTAGAAAGGACATAGGCAAGTACTGGTTTTCGAACAGAGTTGTAGATGTGTGGAACAATCTTCCAGTACTGTGATAGAGGCTAGGACCTTAGGTGGCTTTAAAAGGGTGGACAAATATATGAGTGGGAGGGCTGGGTTTGATTGGTGTCGTGAGTACGGGAATAAATTCTTAGGTAGTGGTGGTTTTGATATGGACCTGCCTTGTATGGGCCAGTAGGCCTTCTGCAGTGTTCCCTCCATTCTTATGTTCTTATTTTGGAATATTTGGAGTAGGAGACAGAGGGTTTGCTTTCCTGGGGCTGGGATGGAGGATATTGTTAGCCGTCTGGACGACATCATGAGAGGTAATGGGAGCAATCCTATTATCTGTCTCAGTGCTGGAGGCAACGATGTTGGCAGACGTAGGAGTGAGGACCTGACTAGCAGGTTTAGATCAGCAATAGACATAATTAGGAAGAAGGGTGGGAACCCTGTCATATGTGGTATTTTGCCAAGGAGAGGAGTTGGAAATGAATGGCTTGTCCAGGGCAATTGGTGTCAATTGCTGGCTGGACAAATACTGTAAGAAAAATTCAGTAACATTCATTGACAACTGGGACCTCTTCTATGGCAGAAATGACATGTATGGCAGGGATGGGGTTCACTTATCTAGGTCTGGGGTGGGGGCACTGGCAACTGCAGTGGAGGGAGCTGTTAGGGCTTTAAACTAGTAATAGTTAGTGGCATGGGTTTTGGGGGGAAAACAGTGAAGTCCCAGTGTAGTAATATTATAAGTTCTAGGAGAACTAGTAATAGGCAGAATAAGGTGGACAGTGGAAAGCTAGTGACACTAGATGACAAGAACAGTAATAGGTATAGTAGGAAAAACAGAAATGAGCAGGAAGGGTAAAAGAAAGGAGGGTCTTTAAATATTTATTACACCAATAGTCGTAGTGCTAGGAATAAGATGGAGGAGTTGAGATTAGTTGCAAAATACGGGTAATATTGATGTTTTTCTAACTGGACATTGTTTAATATGAAAAATCCCGAATTGCCTGCCGAATGTCACATTCAGGGTTTTAAATTGTTCCAAGTGAACCCCGAAGTATCGGGTAAAACGGGTATAAAGTCTGAATTAACACATACAGAGTCTGTCTGGATAGAATTTTCAGAGGGTGTGAAAAACAGATTTTAGGCGTGATTTACACCGTCCTCCAAGCTTATATAGGGAACAAGGAGACTAACTGGGAGGAAATTGTTAAGGCCACAAGGCACATGCCAGCAACTCCCACTGTGCCACTGTTGTGCTGGCATCTACTAGTTCCGCTACAACAAATGTAGTTGCCTGCAATATTGCCCTTATCTAAAGAATGTTTAAGCCTGGCTAAAAATTGGTACTTCCTTCACGAGTCACAACGTCGCTTCCACACAACTGCCTGTTTAGTGTTCACTCAGTGTTCATCCATGGATACTTGTCGCTCCAACTTCTCTTATACATGTGCATATATTTATCTCATTATTCTGTTTCTCTTTTTCTCCTCGCCCCAGTTCTCTCTCTTATGCTTCTTATATTGAAATTTACTATTTTCTGTATTTTTATTGTCAAATCTTTTGATGATGAGCTGATGTATTTGGTCGTGTTCCTCCCGTCTTCATACGATGGGATATTTCCATAGCAACTGTGGGTTGCCTTGAAGGAAACTGTAAAATACCTTGGTTCAGGGAGTGGATCTAACCTTCATTTTTCTTGGACTGAACCTGATTACCTAAAAATTACCGAGGCGCCCTATGACTTACACGGTCTCTGCCGCTTCTCCGTGAATTAGAACAAATAAGTGGTTATGATTACAACCAGAATTTTTAAATGGGTGGACCAGTAAGCCAGCGGAAGGCCTACGTCAGATCAAACAAGCTCTAGCTTCGGGTCATCTTATAACTAAGACCACATCCAGAAACACTTGATTTCTTCCTGACCAAACCTTACCTAAGCTGTGAATTTAAAATTATTGCTTTTACTACCACCACTACTACTACTACTACTATTAATAATAATAATAATAATAATAATAATAATAATAATAATAATAACAACGTAATTCTCCTCAATTACTTACATTCCTATAAGGCATGCTAATGATTTGATGACATTCATCATAATTAATGCTTTCACATACCCCACCATAATAAGTACCTGGAACAAAAAATGTAATGTGTATGACAGCCAAGCACACATGCAGAAAATGTAACCAAAAATTTTGTGATTATTTCATACTGAGGCTTACACACGGAAGCTCTCTTCTTCAGTCAGTAATTGAGGGCTTCCAGTGGTATACTGGTTATACACTACACTTATCTATTTTTCACTTTCTCCTTAGGTTCGTTTGTGATTTACGAGAGAATGCGAAAAGGCGGCAGATTGACTAGGATTTTGCTGAGCATTTTTCAGCGGTGGTCTGGATGCTGGGACTACCATGTGCAATGCCACATTATGAAGAGTGCTGCCCTCTTGGTCTATCCTCAAACAATCCCTCTCCACTTCTCACCATTACCCTCTCCCATCATGTCCTCACTCACCGTCTTCACCTCTGCCACAGTGCCCTCTCCCATCACCATCCTCACTCACCGTCTTCACCCCTCCTACCACCCTCCCATTCCAAGCTCGCCTACCTCCCATGGTCTTATCTCCATCCTCACCAGACATCCAACGACGACTCATCATTTAATTCTTACACCTAAATCTCTTCTTTAATCGGCCTTCTTCCTGACCCCTAACGGTATCATGTTTCCATCATTTGTAGTCGTTTTTGTTATGAAATTGAGCACAAGAGCATCGGCTGTTTAATAATTTTCAGGCTTTGGACCACACGTGGCTTTGTAGTATTTGTCAAGGTAAGAAATGGTAATTAAAAATGATTGTGAAATACACTAATACCCTTTTACAAAATTAATTTCCTTGAGAATTATAAGTTCCTGCAATATAAGCATTTGCAAAGGTATTCCAGTACAAAAGTAATTTTTAACACAAAGTGAAGACAGACATCAAGACTGGTATATCCCCACAAATTTTCACCACGTTTTTATTCAATCTAATCTCTTTTGCGGGACTATCAGGAGGTCCATATTCTAATGATCTAGAGACATTCCCGTACATACGTAGGTAACGTCTGTCATAGAATGATGAAAACATATTTTCATAATCTTAAAGGTCAGATATTTCGAACATGACTTTTGTAACATAAAAATAGGAAGGGTGAGACAGAGTTATGTGCTTCCAGAATCTAGTATTGATGATATAATCAGCAAGTAGGAAGAAATAGTTGTCCCTAAAACATTATGTTGTCAAGTATAAATACTTTAACGGTTGTTGACGATTTGTTATTTTGAACAACAAAGAGACAATGCTGATTCTTTCATGATGAAAGAATGACATGCGAGTTTATCTAGTGATGATGATTGCTTAAAACATTTTCCAGGGTGGGCGTTACTGTGCACCATTGCAATGAATTCTTCCACTCATGTCGGTGAGTTCAAAATGCGAGGTCTTCCGGTCAGGTTGAAACTCTACATCGACAAATATTCACTTAAGACAAATCCTAAGGAATTTGTTGATATATGCAAACCTATAAATCATTCTCTTTCGGTTATTAAATCGTGTCCTCTCTCATCTAGAAAAATGTACAACTAATTAAAGAGATTTGATATATGAGAAAAGTCGGATCATTAGGAATCGTTAAATATTCTATTATGATGTAATTAAGATCCAATTCTCATAGCATTGAAAAACGTAAAGGATTCACCCAAACAGAGATATACGTAAATATGTTGATAAGTGAACACATGTACAACACTTAGGTGTGTTAATAAAACGTTTCATGCACAGTGGCTTCATCGAATCCATACAAAGGAGAATGGTGAAGAACAGGAGTTTGAGGTAATCAGTCCCCTCAGCCTTGAGTCGATGTAATCAGTCCATCAATCTTGAAAAAGAATACAGCATATGTGCGAGCAAGTGGCGTATATGCAGGCGGGTGATTACCTCAAACTAATCCTGTTCTTCACCGAGTCTCACCCCAGCTGTGGACTGATGAGCCACTGTGGCGAACATTCCTCATTAAAATACCCCAGGAGTGTCGGTTATCTGAACTATTTATATACATTACACATGTTGCAGCCCAAAACGTTTACCAGAAGAAATATCGTCTTTCTGAATACTATAGTATTTTAACGTGTAATGTCAGTAATGTCTCTATCATCAAGATTAAAAAATATATAATTTAATTTATAGATGATTTTCAAGATATTTGCAAGCAGGTATCTTAAGAATGAAGTTCCAGTACTTCAGAAACATTGAAGAACGTTCTTGAAATGAATACACTAAAGGAATACCTTCACTGACAAAGGAATGAAATTTCTGAATAAAAAGGCAAGGATTGCTTGCAGAGCAAAAATATTAGATTTACGTATTTTGAAACGAGACAAAGGCCTTGATTGCAGGGTGCTTTACAGAGCACTTTAGAACGTAAACTTTACCAAGTATATAATGACATAATATGTTATACCCCTTCTTGGTGCTGGGATCACTTCCTTAGGTGATATAATTGAACAGTTGAATTTAGCCCATAAAGATTGAGGTTCTATCAAGAAACAGGTTAGCAGGAGAATCTGTGTTGGGCAGACAGCGTACAGTGATTAACTGAACAGCTTCTAAATTTGTGTGAATTTCATATTCCAGAACACAGGAGTGAAACACTTCTCAATCTGTGAAACAATATTACCTTAAAAAATTAATGGTAAAATCACTGAAGGGGTATTTTTAGAGAGCTATTAATTCCTGACATAGTGACATCACACAAGGATGTGTGATGTCACCATGTATTCAATATATTTATAGATGGGGTTGTAAGAAGAGTGAATGCGGGAGTTGTGGCAAGGAGGTGTGGTTAAAAGTAAAGAATCAAACACAAAGTGGGAGTTATCACAGCTACTTTTGCTGATGACACTGTACTTTTTGGGGAGATTCTGAAGAAGTTGCAGAGGTTGGTGGAGGAGTTTGGTAGGGTATGAAAAAGAAGGAAATTGAAAGTGAATATAGGGAAAGAAGTAATTGATGAGGATAACAAAAAAGATTAGGTGATGAAAGATTTGGATATCAGATTGGAGGGAGAGAGTATGGAGGAGGTGAATGTGTTGAATGTTTAGGAGAGGACGTGTCCGCAGATGGGTCTATGAAGGATGAGGTGAATTATAGAATTGATGAGGGTAAAAGGGTAAGTGGTACTTGGGAGTCTGTGGAAGCAAGAGGGAATGTGTAAGTATGGTTATATAACACACTTATATTGGTGTAAAGCATAGATTGGTGAATGTTGTAGCAAGGAAGGCTGGATGCAATGGAGATGTCATGTCTGAGATCAATGTGTGGTGTGAATATAATGCAACGAATTCGTAGTGTGGAAATTAGGAAGAGGTTCGGGATTACCAAGACTATTATCAGAGGGCTGATGAGGGGTTGTTGAAATTGGTTTGGACATGTAGAGAGGCTGGAACCAAAGTATAATGACTTCGAGCAACAAATCTGTAGTGGAGGGAAGGCGGGATAGGGGGTCAGCCTAGGAAGGTTGGAGGAGGTAAAGGAGGTTTGTGTGTGATAGGCTTGGACTTGTAAACATGTATGGACGTATTTGATAGGGATGAATGGAGACAAATGGTTTTTAATATAGCGTGCTGTTGGAGTGGAAACAATGTTTATTATCTGAAGGGATTCAGGAAACCGACAGGCCCGGACTTGAGTCCTGGGAAGTGAGCCACAGTGTCTGCACTCTGAAGGAGGGATGTTAAATGTTACCGTTTTTATAATTGTAGTGTAGGCATGCCTCTCTGGCAAGACAGTGATGGAGTGAATGATAAAAGTTTTCTTTGTCTTGGCCCACCCCTGCCTTGTTGGGAAACGGCCGATGTGTTAATAAAAATCCTGAAATATTACTCTAAACATTTCTAATCGACAAAGATCTAAGGAAAAAAAAATGGAAACCAAAGAAGTTTCATGAAGTTCCTTATAAAAGGTACACTTCATCCTTTAATTTGTGAGTTGGAAGACTAATTTGTTAAAATTATGAAAAAAAAAATCTACTTAAAATGCTCCAGGCATTTTGATACTTGAGTCACCATATATGAAAAGAAAGCAACGCAAAGTTTAAAATTACATATAAAGTGTTTGTATAAGATTTTCAAGAATCCTATATCAGAACAAAATATCAATATTCCCAATTGTTCGTCTCCTCCTCACAAAAAAAAAAAATATTTCGTTATGGACATGGAAATTGATCCCATAGTGAAGCTCCATCACCACTACCATCCTGCCACCACTACCATCATTGCCATCACTACCACCACTACCATCACTACCATCGTACCATCACTACCATCACTACCATCACTTCCACCACTACCATCACCACCACCATCACTACCATATTCTTCCATCACTACCATCACTACCATCACTACCATCACTACCATCACCACCATACACTACCATCTACCACCACTACCATCACTACCACCACTACCACCACTACCACCACTACCATCACTACCACCACTACCATCTGTCCAACTAAGTGGAGGTAGTAAGGGTGGCAAGTTCCTTCTAGAACTCGCTCTGGCAGGACTCATAACTCACCCAGAGAGCCATTTAATAAGCAGAAAAGAAACGAGTGAAGTAAACTGAACACCCCATAACCACCAAACCTGTAAAGCCAGATCTAAAGAACGCACAAAGTTAAGTTTATTAAATCAAATTTTTGATGGTCAATCCAATTATCAGTCAGGACAAGAGGACGCCCTCATTAGTCTATTTCGGGCTACATTTTATTGAAATATACTAATAGTTGAGGAAAATCGTGTTAAATCTCATAAAATAATTAATTCTGAAGACTTCTCAAAGGCACATAATTATTTTAATATTATGAATATTCTGTGATCTCATTATGATCTCACGAGACACTCCGCAATTATAGGTGTGGAGGTGCACACTGAACAGTCTAAGAAGATTTTAGAGGTTTATTAAGATATCTCAGATATTAGTGTATTAAAGACCAAATAATTTAAGAAGATTAATGCACGATGGACACCATATTAGGTGAAATAATCTCTGTGTATTAACTTTATTTAAGTAGGATGAGAATTATTAGAAATATAGCTGAATATATTTTGAAGGTGAGTACTGATGTGTGCTAGATTTTCCCAGATAATACACATCTAAATTCGTCCAGTGAGCTGTATACATTAGTACATAATGATAATGTGCATTAAGAAGTGGTTTTGAAGAATATAATTTACCTTGGAACCCTTTTATAGCAAAAAAGATAGACATATCTGAATGGTATTTCGTGAAAATTAAGAGGTAAAAACTTATAAATTTAAAATGCTGAAAATATAAGTCGAGTAATGTGGATAGAATTATTAAAGGCATTAATGTAGATATGATAAAAAAATGTCTAAATTATCTAAATAAAGTAAGACATCCACCATATTTCTTTTGTATAAGTTTGTCAGGGGAAAAAAAAGTTTGATGAAAGTGAAGAAGAATTTGTCAATTTTACAAACAGATATATTGGTATGGCCTTTGGTTTGAGACGGAATTGTTTTTTTGGGGTTTTTGGAAGCGAACACTTTTTTTTTTTTTAAAATTTTAAAAAAAAAAAAAAAATCAGGGGAAACCCTAAACCCCAAACGGGAAAAAATAATGTCTATACGGGGTGATAGCGAAAAAATTTTAAAATTTTTGGGGACATAGTCTTCTCACTTGGGAAACAGATGAAAAAAATTTAAAAAAAATAATTATGATAAAAAGGGGGTATAACCCTGTCAATCAAATAGTATTGAGAAATGGGGTTTCCCAAACCCCTAGTCAAAAAAAAAAATTAATTATATATAATAATGGTTTAATTTGAAATTTTTACGTTATTTGAAAAACATAAAAATATGGGGGTTTTAAATTTGAAAATATAAACGTTAGCAAAAAAAAAAGTTTTTGTCCATATTCAGTGTAAAAAAATGCCCCAAAAAAATTTTTATGGACGTCAATAGCGGTTTTAAATGAGGATACCGAAAAAATGGGGAAGGAAAGGGGCAAAAATTAGTTGGCAACAGAAGGTACAGTAGGGCCCAAAAATTAACCGGGGGGTTTTTGGAAGGGGGGAAACTTTCCCTCCCCAAATAATGTCCTGAAATTGAATAGAAATGGAAAAATATAATTAAGCCCCACCCCCCCAGTCCCCCCCACCACCTCCCCAGTCCTCTCCCACCTCCCAACAGTCACTCCTCACCACCTCCCAAACCCCCAATCCCCCTCCCCACCTCCCAACAGTCACCCCCCCCCTTTTCCCCCCCCACCCCCCCCCCCCACCCCCCCCCTTTCCAAAACCCCCAACCCCCCCCACCACCCCATCACCAACCCCAAAAAACCCCCCCTTTTACCCCCCCCCCCAAAATTTCCCCCCCCCTTCCCCCCCCACCTTCCAACCCCAAACCCCCCCTTTTCCCCCCCCCAACCCCCAAAATTTTCCCTTCCCCCCCCAACACCAACCCCCACCACCCCCCAGCACCAACCCCTCCCCCACCTTCCAACAAACCCCCCCCCCTTTTTCCCCAAAACCCAAACCCCCACCACCCCCAACAAAACCCCCTTACCCCTTTCCCCCAACCCCCCCCCCCTCAAACCCCTTCCAACACCAACCTCCCCACCCCCTTTTCCCAAACCCCCCTCACCCCCCAAAACCCCCCTTTCCCCTTCCCCCCAAAACCCCCCTCAAAACCCCCTTTTTTTCAAAACCCCCCACCCCCCCAACCCCAAACCCCTTTACCCCTTTTCCCAACCCCCCCCACCACCTTTCCCAAAAACCCCCCCCTCCCCACCTTCCCAAAAACCCCCCCCCCCCCACCTTCCCCACCAACCCCCCCCCCTTTTCCCCCAAACCCAAACCCCCCACCACCCTTCCCCCAAAAAAACCCCTCCCACCTTCCCCAAAACCCCCCCCCCCCAAAACCCCCCAAAAACCCAACCCCCCCCCTTCCCAAAAAAACCCAAACCCCCACCATCCACTTCCCCCCACCCTTCCCCAAAACCAACCCCCCCTCCCCCAACCCCTCCCAACCCCCCAACACCCAAACCCCCCCACCTTCCCAAAACCAACCCCCCCACCACCTTTCCCAAAACCAACCCCTCCCCCCTTTCCCAAAACCCAAACCCCCCCCACCTCCCAAAACCCCCAACCCCCCACCCCCTTTCCCCCCCCAACCCCCCCACCTCCAACCCCAAACCCCCCCACCACCTTCCCCAAAACCCCAAACCCCCACCACCAAAACCCCAAACCCCCCCACCACCCCAACTCCCCCTCACCACCACCCCAAAACAACCCCTCACCCCCCAAAAAAACCCAAACCCCCCACCTTTTTCCCCCAAAACCCCCCCCACCCCCTTTCCCCCAAAAAAAACCCCCCCCACCCCCTTCCCCCAACCCCCTCCCCACCCAACAAAACCCCCTACCTCCCCAAAACCCCCCCCCCTCCCCCTTCCAACCCCAAAAACCCCACCCCCTTTCCCCAAAACCCCCCCCCTCACCCCTTCCAAACCCTCCCCCTTTTTCCCAAACCCCCCCTCTCCAAACCCCCCCCAACACCAACCCCCCAACCCCTTTAACCCAAAACCCCCCTACCACCTTTCCCAAAACCCCCCCCCCTCCCCACCTTCCAACCCTTTTAACCCCCCACCATTTTAAAACCAACCCTCACCCCCTTTCCCAAAACCCCCCTTTACCACCCCCAAAAACCCCAAAAACCCCCCCCCCACCTTCCAACCCCAAAACCCTTTCCCCCAATCACACACCATCCCTCCCCCCACCCCCTTTCCCAACACCAACCCCCACCACCTTCAACACCAACCCCCTAACCCCCCTTTCAAACCAAAACCCCCCACCCCTTTTAAACCCCCAAACCCCCCTTCCCCCCCTTCCCAACCCCAACCCCCCTCACCACCTTCCAACACCACCCCCCCCCACCTTCCAACCCCAACCCCTCACCCCCTTAAACCCCCAACCCCCCACCCCTTTTCCAAACCCCCAACCCCCCTCACCCCCCCCCCCAAACCCCCAACCCCCTCACCACCTTCCAACACCAACCCCTCACCACCCCCAACACAACCCCCCTTCACCCCTTCAACAAAACCCTTTTCCCCCTTTTCCCAAACACCAACCCCTCACCCCCTTTCCCAAAACACCAACCCCTCCCCCCCTTTTCCCAAAAACCCCCTCACCATTCCCAAACCCCCAAAACCCCCTCAACCTTCCAACACCAACCCCCCCACCCCAAAAAACCTCCCCCCCTTTCCCCAACCCCAAAACCCCCTCCCCCCCTTTCCCCAACCCCCAAACCCCCCAAAACCCACCTTCCAACACCAACCCCTAACCCTTCCAACACCCCCCCCTCACCCCCTTCCCAAACCCCCCCTCACCACCTTCCCCCAAACCCCCCTCCCCCTTTCCCAAACCCCCAAAACCCCTCACCACCCCAACACCCCCCCTCACCACTTCCAACACCCCCCCCCCTCACCACCCCCCAAAACCCCAAAACCCCCTCCCCTTTTTTTCCCAAAAACCCCCCAAACCCCCAAAAACCCCCTTTCCCCAACCCCCAAAAACCCCACCATTTCCCAAACACCAACCCTCACCTTTCCAACCCCAAAACCCCCCCCCCCCTTCCAACACCAACCCCTACCACTTCCAACCCCAAAACCCCTCACCTTTCCCCAACCCCAAAACCCCCCACCCATCCAACACCAACCCCTCCCCTTTTTTCCCCAACAAACCCCTACCCCCTTCCCAACACCAACCCCTACCACTTCCAACCCAACCCCCCCCCCACCTTCCAACACCAACCCCTCACCACCCCCCAACCCCCAAAACCCCCTCACCTTTTTCCCCAACCCCAAACCCCCCTCACCACTACCCAAACCCCCAAAAACCCCCCCACCATTTTCCCAAACCCCCAAAACCCCCACCACACCCAACAAACCCCCCTCACCCCCCCCCCAACCCCCAAAACCCCTCCCCCCCTTTTCCCAAACACCAACCCCCACCACCCCCCAAACCCCCAAAAACCCCCCTCACCATCTTCAAACCCCAAACCCCCCTCCCCCCCCCCAACACCAACCCCTCACCACCCCCAAACCCCCAAAACCCCCTCACCACCCCCAAAACCCCAAAACCCCTCACCCCCCCTTCCCCAAACCCCAAACCCCCTCCCCTTTTCCCAACCCCCAAACCCCCCTCACCACTTCCAACACCAAACCCCCACCACTTCAACCCCAAAACCCCCCAAAAATCCAAACCCCCAAAACCCCCCCTTCCCCCCCCACCACCCAACACCAACCCCCTCACCTGCCTAACAATAAATTTCGAGGAAATTTAAAGGGAAAAAGATGAACATTATAATCTAGTTGAGGACAATTAAAGGTATTTGTTTTCTTTAAAAAAACGGGCAACCACAAATATAGCCTGAATAATTTTCTTATGTAGAATGGGCAAAAATTAAGAGATCCTTTGGGGAGTGAGGACAAAAAACCTTATAAGAATGTTTGAATCAATCCCAAAATTTTTGCAAAAAAGGTTATTCTTATACAAATGTTCTAGAAAATTTTATTTAAATTCCGAACGCCTCTGGTTGTTCAGAAAAACCCTTTAAACCCCCATTCTCGGGTCGAATTAGAAAAAACAGATAATCCATTGGGACCAGTATTCTGATAAAATTTAATTTTTTTAAAATTGATATGAATTTTTGATGGATCATATAAATTAAACCTGTTACACATACAGTATAGTTTTGATTCACTTTAGGTTTAAAATTATCTCGAAATCTTTGCAAATATTAATAGCAAATATCCTTAACAAATAGTGACTTATACTACTGGCATTTAGAACATTATGATGGAAGACGGGGAAAACTGGTGTTTTATTTTTAAAACCCCGAAAGACAAAAAAAATTTTCGGGAGGAAAAAAGGAAAAATTTTCACATATCATTAAATTTTTGCCCCCAAAAACACCTAACGGGGGGTTTCTTTTGTATGCAACTTATCTCCCCGGGGCTATGCCATGGAAGAATTAGAAATACAATTACTAGAATAAGATACATATCAGTAATTTTCATTATAAACAACAAAGTCTGGTGAAACGGGAAAATTTTAATAGGTGACCATTTAAATAAATAAAATAAATTAATTTTTTTGGGGGATGATGTTTCACCTTTTTCAAGGGAAAATACAAAAGGGGGGGGGAAAAAGAGAACTATATGGAATACCAGAAGCATCCACGAGAAGATATTTATGGAATTTTTTCGTTAAATTTTGTACATAAAAATAAATTATAAAATTAATGATGATTTATAAGGGGTTTTTTCCAAAATTTTTTGGGGGAAAAACACAAAAAAATCGGTTAATATTTAATATTTTAAAAAAAGGGGGTTTAACATATGTAAAAAGTGAAGCTGTGTGTAATTATTTATCCTCTCAGTAGAATTATCAGAATACGTGTAAGACATTAAATGGAAAACATAAAATTCGGAAAATTTCCATATTCCTAAGTGGGACTTGTTAAAGAAAAGGTACTATCCCAACATGGCATGGGTGGAATTTGGGGGGGGGGGGGGACTTATAAGATGTATAAGACTCAAAAATTCAGTAAGAGAAAGAGAAAATTTCTTAAATTTTGTGTTTTTTAATTGTTGCATACACTCAATTTCTCACCTTTTATTCCAACCTTACCCCCTTTATCCGCAAACCCAAAGGAATCGCAAATAGTTCTTATATTCAACCTAGATTAAAATATGCAGGGAAAAACCCCAAAATTTTAAATTTTTTTTTTTCCCAATGAAAAAAAATAAAAAATATGTAAATATATTAAGAGAATTTTAGTCGGGTTTTTGATCCCTTTCTAACTTTTTGGAATCTCCTCTCAATTTTGTAACCAAGGTTGTTTCTTTACTTACGGATTTTATAGTGAGGAGACAAAAAATTAGAAAACCCAAAAATTAGATAACACGAAGATTAGATAACACAAGGCCTTTTTGAAGTACTGAATTTTTTTGCTGAAAAAGAAATCCCCAAAGAAGAAGAATCTTTAAAAAAAAAGGGGGTTTGAACCCCATATTTTGATCTCCATTTTATTATCACCTACAAAATGTTCATCTTAAAAAAAATTTCCCCCTTTTTTGCAAAATTTTTTGTTGAACTGTTTAAAAAATTTTAAAAATATATAAAATTACATAATAGTGTTTTATTTCACCTTTTTAAAAATTTTCTTATGAAGTTTAAAAATTTTTTTGGGGAATTAATAATAAAGGATATGAAATTTTCCCCCCTTTTTCATTCGGGCTATCTCCCCCCTTTTTGGTTTCCCCCCTTGGGGAAGCCTCCCTAATGCTACATGGGGATCAGAGATTATTACACAAAGCCACGGGTTGGTTTGTAGTTCTTATCTCTATGTAAATACTTAACACTACGAAATTATGAAAAAAACATACTGGCACCACTTCGAAAAAAAGGGGAATAATGCCTTTGAAAAGTCTATGAAAAAAAAACCCCCTGGTTTTGGTCATCTTCCCCCCCCAAATTTTTGTCATACTGGTTCAGACGGGCGGAACCCCCCTTTTTTCAAAACCATGCTCGTTCGGGTTATGCTGGTTGTACTGGTCCTAAAAATTTCTAACAAGGTCTCATCACTTTTTCCCGAAGTTTTTTATGATGAGAAAAATTTGGGGGCTACTGGTCTGAAATTTTTGGGCTAGTGCCCCTTACATCCCTTATGAAAAGGGCTATGTCTGCACTCTTTAAGGCCCCCGGTATTTTAAATACCCCCAAAGTTTTTTCCCCCAAAAAAGATTACTCGGGGCATTAGTGGTACTTTCCCTTTTTATAAAGGGGGTTTTTCCCCAAAAACCCGGTCCAGGTGCATCGAACCATGCCTAGCCCTTCTAGGGCAGGGTAGGTCCCCGAGCCAGGCTTGCTTTTACCTGCGGCTCCCAAAACTGCTTTTTTTTTAGCCCCCTTGGGGCAGGGAAGATGGCAGCCCAAAAAAATGGGCAAACCCCCACGAGCCCCGGGGGCGGGGAATTTGGGTAGGCCGGGGGGCCTTTGGGGGCCCCCAGATGGGGGGTCCCAAGTCCTCCCCCCATGGGAAAGTTAGTCTGAGATACTCCCGAAAGGGGGAACCCAAAGGGGCCCGGGGGCCCCCACTTGGAAAAGGCCCGGGCCCGGGGAAAAAGGGCCCGGGAATCAACAAGAAAAAAATGGCCCCCGGGTTTGGGGGAAAGGGGGATGTTATCCTTTTTTTTCGAAATCTAGGGGGTTTGAAATGTCAGTTGGGTTTGGGCGGGGGCCTTCTGCTGGGGGAAAAATGTTTCGGCATTTTCTACCTTCCCCGTCATTTATTTTGGGGTTGCTAACCCGACTCATTCTGCTCTCTTAGGATTTCACTCTTTTCCCCGTTCAACGCCCCGTATAGAATATCCTTAATAATTTGGGCCAAATTCTACAGGTAGTTCTTGGGGGTTTGGGTTTTCCCCAAAAATAGAAATTTTTTTGGGGTTTTTTTCAATATCTTGTATGACCCTTTGCTCCCCCTTTCCCCTTTTTTGTTAAGTAAGACATCCAAATTTTTTTCTCTTTAAAAGGGTCTCTCCTAAACTTTCCTCTTTCAGCATACCCGTTTTTTTCTGTCCCCCCCTGCGCTCTTTTTGATCTTCTGGGTTTCCTCAATGGCATGCTACATAAAATACCTTGTATGTTTTTTATATTAAATTTTTCCCAGGCACTGGTGGGGTTTAAATCATGTCTGACCCCCGATATGCCCCGATACCCCCCTTTTTATTTTTCCCAGTCATTTCTATTTTGTTAAAAAAAACTTACATTAGTGATGGGGTTCCTTAACTCTGAGTTAATACCCCCTTTTTAACTACTATGATGTTGTGGTAGGTATAGTTTTTTTAACTGTTATGTTCTCATTAGTTTCTGTTGCTTGTAAAATGAAATTTGGGAATTTTAGGGGGTCCACCTCCAGTGCAAATTGTGGGCCCCCCGGGAAGGGGTAAAAAGGCTTCGAGGAAGATTATTTGGATATCTTCCTGAAGCCACTTAATATACCACTTCCCCCCACACACACAATATATATATATATATATATATATATATATATATATATATATATATATATATATATATATATATATATATATATATATTATTTTTTAAACATCGGGCCCATTCCCCCCAAAAGGGTGGCCCGAAAAAAAAAAATTTCCCCCCCTCATTCACTTCACCCTGTTTCCAAAGGGGGGGTTTTTTTAAAATTTAAAAAAATAAAACAAAAAAATTAACCCCCTCCTTCAGTTTGCAGACACTGTACTTCCCCTCCCAGGATAAGTCCGGCCTGCCTTTTCCCCAAAATCCTTCATAAATTTTATTTTTGCTCACACTCCAACAACACGTCAAGTATTAAAACCATTTGTCTCCATTCACTGTTATCAAATACGCACACGCATGCTTGTTTTGGAAATCCAACCCCCTCGCACACAAAACCTTTTTCCCCCCTCCCCCCAAACCTTTTCCCTAGGGCCCCCCTTACCCCCTTTCCCCTCCACTACAGATTTATACACCCCGAGGTCATTCTATTTCGTTCCATTCTCTCTACATGCCCAACCCCCTCAACAACCCCTCCTCAGCTCTCGGGATAATAGTTTTGGTAACCCCGCACCTCCTCCTAATTTCCAAACTCCAATTCTCTGCATTATATTCACACCACACATTGACCTCAAAATGACATCTCCACTGCCTCCAGCCTTCTCCTCGTTGAAACATTCTCACCCATGCTTCACACCCATATAAGAGTGTTGGATAACTATACTTAAACTTTCCCCTCTTAACTTCCATGGAAAAAAATTTTTTTGTCTCCACAGCCCGGGGGAAGTGCACCACCCCCTTTTCCCCCTCATCAATTCTATGATTCACTTCATCCTTCATAAACCCATCTGCTGACTTTCCCTCTCCCAAATATCGGAATTTACATTCCCTCCTCCATACTTTTCCCCCTCCAATCTGATATCCAAAAACTTTCGTCACCTAATCTTTTTTTTTCCTCATCACCTTCTCTTTCCTATATTCACTTTAAATTGTCTTCTTTTACATACCTTACCAAATTCATCCAGCAACCTCTGTAACTTCTCTCTCTCTCTTCTCTTTTCTCTCTCTCTCTCTCTCTCTCTTTTCTCTCTCTCTCTCTCTCTCTCTCTTCTCTCTCCTTCTCTCTCTCTCTATATATATATATATATATATATATATATATATATATATATATATATATATATATATATATATATATAAATTGTGCCGATTAGGTAAAATTTTCGATTTTGGGTTAAATAGCAACGCTCTTCTTGCCATAAAGGAAAAGTGAAAAATTTTTGTATGCAATTTAAATTTTGAAAATCATTCTGTTTATTTTTATTGTGTTTGTTTATTATTAAATTAATGAAAGTATCTAAAATATATTTAGTTGGGTTAGGCTAAATTTAAAATTTCGCTTGTTATAATAAGGTTAGGAATTTCAAAGTTTTTCCCTTTGGGACAAAATTATAAATTTTTTCAATTTAAAATAAATGAAAAAAAAAATATTTTTTAAAATTATAAGAAAATTTTAGAAAGGACTTAATTTTTGATGAGCCTAATTGACCAAATTTTACCTAATCAAAACCCACAAAAATTTTATATATATATATATATATATATATATATATATATATATATATATATATATATATATATATATATATCGTGGGAAAAGGTAAAACTGGTCAATTTGCAAAACTCATTTAAAAAAATCCTTTCTAAAATTTTTCTTATATGTTTAGAGATATATTTTTTCATTTTTTTTAATGTAAAAAAAATTTTTTTGTACAAAAAAACCAGAAAACTTAACTAACCTTTTTTAACAAGTGCAATTTTAAATTTAACCTTTAAACCCAAATAAATCATTTTAGATAAGTTTAAAAATTTTTAAAAATAAACAGACACAATGAAATATATTTTTTTTTTAGGTTCGGGAAAATTTTTTGCTAGCCATATTCGACAAGAAGGCGTTGCTATTTAAGCCAAAAAAGCAAATTTTACCTATTCGGCCCCTTTTGCGCAGTGGTCAGGGCCCCCCCGAAGGGGGTGGAGCTGCCAGCCACAGGGAGACCCAGAAGACCCGCAAATATGAAGACCTTCCCCCTTGCTATAACTTCATCCCAATAGGGTTGGGGACCCCTGGAGCATAAAATGTTCTAAAGTTTCTCAAGGGCGGGGAAAACTCATCATGAAACCAAGGACCCGGGCGACCAGTTTCCTTTCAGAGACCCCAGTGTTGCGATCCCGAGGGGAAAAGCCTGCAGTATTCTGGGCACGCGGCCCACTGCCGGGGGGTTGGAAGAAGTATTTGACATGTAGCTCTGAGTTATTTTATGTTGTTTTTTCCCCATTGTATTTTTTATTATATATATATATATATATATATATATATATATATATATATATATATATATATATATATATATATATATATATATATATATATATATATATATACGTATATATACATATGTGTTCAACCCCCCTGCTGGTTACGCCTTTATGCCCTGAGGTCAGCATCGACAGCCTGAACGCCGTCTTTTCCAAGAGAATCACCTCCTTCCCCGGAACATCTTGTCTTTTGGGCCAACAGTCCAAACACTAGATGGAATTAGATAAGTCGGTCTTGCATTGAAGTCTCCCGCCCTTATATCCCGGACTGCGGTCCCAGTCCGGGGCAGAAAGGGAATTAAACATCTGACACGTTCCCGTCTAGATTGACGCCCGCCATGCAAATGGTTTTTTCTTTCTTAACGGATGCCAAGGCCCGGGTACCCTTGACAAGGGTAGGCGACCTTAAAGTTGCACAAAACGTCTAGCTCCTTTTTCCCAAAAAATATCCGACCTCGGGGGATTTGAGAGGTTGGTGGAGTCTCTTTTCATTTTTGGCAGCTGCAAAGGGCACCAGCTCTGGTGCATGTGCCAACGCCAATCGATTCTTCAGATGCCTGGGTGAAGACAAACTCCGGAACCTGGCCCCAAGACTTTTTAACAAAACAAAACTTATCGATAAGAGAAAAATCCCCCCTTTTGGGGTTCCATGATTACTTCACTAGACTATATCCCAAATTATATTATTTTACACTAGCGAACAATGTAAAAATTTTTTTCCGGTTCAGGAACAAACACTCACTAGCAAACTGGCATCACCCTTCTTCCCTTTATTCTGTCACTGGGACACCGGTCACCTCCCACCCCATCCTTCCCTCAAAAACAGCAGGATTTTTCACCTCCTCCTTCCGTCACTGGGGAAAAAAAAAAATCACCCTTTAGCCGTTTTCTCATCAATGACATTGGGTCAACCCTCCCCTTTCATTCCCCCAGTGGGACACTGGTATCACCTCTTCTTTTCCCCCTTGGGAAAACCCCGGGCCAGTTCCCTCAAATGCACAGGTGTAGCACTGATCTGAAATCTAATTCACGTGTTTTTTTTTTATCTCTCAGTCAGTAAATATATTTTCCCCGGGAAAAGATCTTTCCAGGGAAGCACCTTTAAAATTTTTAAAGAAAGACATTTGATCCTAGCGAGCCACATATATTCTGTCCAAAATGAATGTGTTTGTTATCATTGACTTACCATGCTTCAAAGGAATACATCAATTAATTATTTAAGTCCATCTCAAAAACTTTAAAACAACCAAAGTGAGCATTATTGGGCAAAAACATCAGAAAGTGAGTCAGCCTTCCGATTACAGAAATAGGATCGAGCCTTCATCATAACCTGCGAAAAAAAATGGAACAGGTGAGGTGGCGCATGACGAGTGAGTCGAAAAAATATGGGTTCAAACCCCCCCCGCTCTGGGGTTTTTCTTGCAACTGTTATTCCGATTTCGTCGTTTTCCACAGAATAATCTACACAGTTAAGCCCCCCAGTATCTTTAAAAAGTAAGAAGACCAAATAATTCCCGGAATATTGCGTTCATTGGGGGAAAAAATTTAGATTCTTTTCTTAAAGAAAAAAAAACTAAAAACCCTTAATAAATAAACAAAATAAAAAAGTAAAAAGTTCTTTTATGCAAAAACACACACACACAAACACACACACGGGGCCAGGGGCATGAATCGCCCCTGCAACTACAAATAGGTGAGTACACACATTTATGATTTGACCCTGCAACCACAATTGATGGAGCACACATTTTTTTTTTTAACAAACCGGCCG
Organism: Cherax destructor; assembly: GCA_009830355.1. NCBI lineage: Eukaryota > Metazoa > Arthropoda > Malacostraca > Decapoda > Parastacidae > Cherax > Cherax destructor. Next base: position 25,115 of record WNWK01013736.1, on the reverse strand, counting down.
TATCCCACTGAGATGGGGGGACCAAAAAAAAATTTTTTTTTTTTAAATTTTTTAATTTATCAGGAGAAAGGGTTACTGCCCCTTGCCCCCGACACACACATTCTGAAGGTAATTCATTGTGAAGAATAACTTTAAATTGCAATAGTTTCGTAAAAAAAAACTAAACCTTAGGATAAAACACCAAAAAAGGGTCTGTCTTTCGATTAGTGGGGAAAAAGGGTCGGGCCCCTTTTTTTATATATACATACATATATAAAAAGCTCAATATAAACACACACAAAATAAACACTTACAATTACACACATACACACAATCAAAATGCACCCCTTTCACATACAAATCCCATAAAACAATTTATACGCACATACACAATCAATATACACTCCCCCCGCACATACACAATCACATATACCTCATACGCACATACACAAACACATTTCACCCACACAAGACACTGTACAAACCCTTTTCAGGGGGCCCCCCTTGGGGGTGGGGGGCCCCACCCTTTTTGCATATCAAAAATATGGAGGGGAAAAAAAAGAGGTTTGCAACAAGACTAGTCCCAGAGCAAAAAGGGGGAAAAACCCCTTTTTGGGAAAAAGGTTTAAAGGGGAAAAAACCTGATGACACCAAATTGTGAAAAACACTTCACCATGCACGAACACTAAACAACCATAATCCCCTTCCCCCAAAAACCATTTTTGAACGTCTCCAAAGGGTTTTTATAAGCCGGCACCAAAGTCGACATCGCTGCCCGGGGGAAAAAATCAAAGAACAACCCCCCCCTAAAGTTAAGAACCTTGAACCAGTCATTGCAGGTGTTTACACAATCACTTTCCCGGCTGTGACAAATTATAGATGGTGAAAAAAAAAAGTAAAATTTTTAAACAAATTGATGTGTTTACACATTAATGTGTGAACGCAAAACGAGAAAAGGGAAAAAAAAATCCCCCTGGAAAAATTAAGAGTTTCAGTGAGTCCACCTTATGATCAAAAACAAACTTCAGGGGCGTAAATGTCTCGAATCATCTTTAATCGCTGTTTTTGACATCATTCAACAAAATATAGGTAGCTTCGTCTTGAAGACATGATCAGGATACTGGTATATGATGTCTCGAAGTGTTTTAAAGAGCAGACTGTTGCTAGTGCTGTTTGCTCAGTTACTGTATAACTGGTGAGGAGACGACTAGCAAATGCAACTGCATTATACTTACTGTCGGTATTATGAGCTACGACAGCACCTGTGCTAATGGAACTAGCATTTGTTGATAGACAAGTTAGCTTTTCGTTTAAAGTTTGGTACTGTCTTTCTCGATGGAAGGTCCAAACGAAAGGAACTTTTTTCTTAAGTAACTAGAGGAGCTGCTACAGAAGAGAAATTAGCAGTGGAAGCTCTAAAAAGCCTGGTAAGCCCATAAAGGATCTTACAGCATCAGCAGTTTTTGGAGATGGAATATTTTGTAAGTTACTTTACTGTGGTCAGTCGTAACCCCTCAGGAGTGACTATGTGACCAAGATATTAACTTGATCTCTGATTTGAATAATTGACATTTAGACAGCCTGGTCTTTAAATTAGCTTCAGCAAGCTACCAAGCATCAAATCAAGTCTTTTGAGATGCGTCTTCACGTCTTCAGACATGACGTTTACGTCATCATGGTACATGAGGTACAAAATATGAGGCCTCTAAATATTTTCGTTATGGTTGCATCAAGATCGTCCAATAAATAAATTTTTAAAAAAAATAAGTGTAAAAAAGTTGGACATGGCAACATTCTAGCCCTTGTCGTCAATATTTGCAATCTCAAAATTATTTTTGATAATCACAAATGATAAAACAATGCCAAATTGAAATTGTGGTGGAGTCAAATAATGTAATAACATGTTGTATGATACCAAAAACAATAATGTTTTGTCTTGAATTTTTTTGTTTTAATTTTTGCATTTTACACCCATGGTATGCAAAAATGAAAGGGATTTTACCACATGTTAGTCCTTCTAAAAATTAAACTATGTCCCTTGAATAAACTGTGTAAAACTCATAATGATCGGTTTATAAATAATGGTTGGCAATCAGAAAATATGCCAAAACATGATTTTCCCAAAAAATCTAGAAATGTTTTGAACCTTAGTAAATTGTGTGTAAGAATACTCATAGTGCCTTTATATTTTTATTGAGAGTATACCAGTTTGTATAGACATTATTCCTGAAGTTCCATGAAGATCCCGTCATCCTGAAGTTCTCTGGCAACTGGCCAATTATGACCATCCATCCCAATCAAACTGAAAAGAAATCAATAAATGCTCAAAATCCTATTCCCAGTGATTATGTACACAGATACATGTAGTTGTACATATATATGTCGTGCCGATTAGGTAAAACTGGTCAATTAGCAAGAACTCATCTAAAATTAAGTCCTTTCTAAAATTTCTCTTATACGTTTAAAGACATTTTTTTCATTTATGTTAATGTAAGAATTTATAATTTTGTACCAAGAGAAACTTTGAAAACCTACCTAACCTTATTACAACAAGCGCAATTTAATTTAGCTTAACCCAACTAAATATATTTTAGATACGTTAACATTAATTTAATAATAAACAAACACAATGAAATTTTATTTTTTTTGTAATGTTCAGAATGATTTTGGGAAATTATTGCATACACAAATTTTCACTTGTCTTATATGGCAAGGTGAGCGTTCTATTTAAGCCAAAATCGCAAGTTTTACCTAATCGGCACGACATATATATATATACATAAAAATATACAAATACAACAAAAATAACATGAATTACCTACCTTTGACTAGGTGTCGGTGAACATAGATTTTCTAGTGCCCTCCTGGCTCATAGGATGTGTCCATATTCCTTTTCCTTTTTTTTGGATCTTCTGGCCACTGATGCTTGCATTTTTTCCCGGGCCATTGACTCAAGCTGCTTTTGAGTCAATAATGACCTCTATACCCCCGTGGTATATCTAGACAGCCCTCTGATATCCACTATTGTATTCGACACAGCATGGCTGGCTGAGAAATCAGCTTGCCACTTTGTTCTAAAGAGTTCTTTTCTACAGTATGCCCATAGTTGATGAAGACTTTCATTTTGGTTTTGAGTCAGTCCATTTATGCAACGCTTCATCATATCTTCTTTGTTAAATCCAGGGAAAATCATACACCTCCTTCAAATGTGCAGGCTCCAGCTGGAACTGGACCTTTTATGGTGGTGTGAGAGGGTGGTGGGGGGTTTGCTGCTTTTGCTTTCATGTAGAACACTATGATTTATCACCTTTGGACAAAGGTGATGCTGTGGTTTTTCATCAGTTGAAGAACAATGGAAGAAGCTTGCCATGATACCTTTTTTCATTTCAAAACATCTTCCCAACATTCTCCCTGAGGTTCTTTTGGAAGTAATATGCCAACTTATCAATGTCGTCGGTCAGCTTCCTTTTTTTCATGGTGAACTGCTTCCTTTTCTTCCCGTTTTCAAAAATTTTTTTCAACATAGTGTGACTTTATAAGATTTGTTAATCTATTTTTCAGCCGTTTTGCATAATGATTTATGCATTCTTCCTTTTCAACATGTACACCTTGATAGGGCCTTCACCATTGTTGACATCAAGAAGGGATTTATAGGTGTTACTGTCACCATCACTAATTATTGATGTATACCTCAATTTCTTATCAAGTGATCGCTGCCACATCATTACAGCTGCTGCACTTTCCATCTTTGTAGATGATCCCTCATAGTTTATCTGGCAATTAGGTTTATGATTTTCTTTACGTTTTTCATATTCTTCTTTAGACATTTTCTTGTGATTCAACTGACCATCGAGATATTTACACAAGAACATAGCACACAGAACCTGATAATCAACTACTAATTTCGTTTGAGTATCGATAGTGGCCCCAAAGGGCCCTATTTTGGAGTGAAAGCCTCTTGTCTGCCATGTTCCATCAAATGCCACTGAAATGTTCAAAATTCCATTTTCATCTGGAAATATGTTTTTTTTTGCATATTCCTTGACAATAATTTCCTTTGCTTCCTCAAGTATCTGCGCACATGACTCTACACATTTTGCAGTTATCATTTCAGTATATTTGTTATAGGTTAGCATAGATATAAATGGAAAGGTACACAAAGCATTTCTACGTGTAAATTTAGTATATGCACCACTTGTTAACAATTCTCCATACACCATTCTACCAGTAGAAGCATTCAATTTCTTATACACATTTGGCTTTTCCCCCATCGTATATCCACACTCACTACACTCTATAACAGGAAATGTTTCAATATGATGTGCAGGATAAGTAATTATCATTTTATCAGAAAAACACTGACCACAAATCAAACTCGAAAAAATATTATGTAAATAAGATTTTCTCACTACCAACAAACTTTCTTCACTAACAACAGGATTTGTGTGTTTAAAAAATGACACTCTCTGTGTGGCACTTGACACCTGAACACGTGCAGGTGTTGACACTTCACTATCACTCGCAACACTATCAGTGGTGGCCACATCTTGGGTGGCTGTGGAGGTATTGCCACATCTGGGGTGGCCATAGAGGTACTGGCCACATCTAGGATGGCCGTGGAGCTGCTGGCCACATCTGGGGTCGCCGTGGAGGTGGTGGCCACATTTGGGGTGGCAGTGGAGGTGGTGGCCACATCTGGGGTGGCCGTGGAGGTACTGGCCACATCGGGGGTGGCCTGAGGTATGGCCACATCTAGGTGACCGTGGAGGTGCTGGCCACATTTGGGGTGGCCGTGGAGGTGCTGGCCACATCTGGGGTGGCCGTGGAGGTGCTGGCCACATCTGGGGTGGCCAAAAATTGAGAAGTTCTTCTGGTCTTTGAACCTTTAGGTCGGCCAGGTCCACGTCGGATGACTACAGGTACATCTGCTTTACGTTTAACCGATCCTAGGGGTCGGCCACGTGAACGTGGGGTGGCCACAGAGGTGATGGCCACATTTGGGGTGGCCGTGGTGGCCACACTTTGGATAGTCGTGGAGGTGGTAGCCATGGAGTTGATAGTCACATCTGCAGTTCTCTTACATTTCTTCTTTATTTGTTTGAGCCTGAACTATGAAACAGTTCAGCAGCAGTAAACGAATCGTCTTGAGAGTGGAGTGGAAGTGTGGGTGGTGGCGTGGCGTCACCTGCACCAGCAGCTGCCTTCCTCCTATTTCGGTTTGCTTCTATGGCCAAACGCATTTTTCAAGCGTTTTTCAGCTTCCTGCTAATGTTGTGGGCATATGCTTTCCTCTTAGCCATCGTGTACAGCAAAATGACTACAATTGAAGGCAAAAAGTACGTCCAAAGGGTACACAATGATCCGTCAGACTAGTACACAAACACTCAGCTTGGGCTTCAAGTCGACACTGAGGATGGTGTAGTGACTAGCTCCTCTTGCTCTACCCTGATAGGTGCCAATTAGTATTTAGGAGATGTCGCAGAAAAATCGAAAAAATACGAAAAATACGATAAATGATACAAGCACTTCTGTCATGACGAGTCACGTGTTATTGTTGTGACATGGCCCCGCTGATGACGTAGTAATGGAAAAATAAACAAAAAGGTATAATGTGATCCTTATTGACAACGTTTCGCCCACGCAGTAAGCTTTATCGAGTCACAGACAGATGTCTGTGACTCGATAAAGCACTGCGTGGGCGAAACGTTGTCAATAAAGGATCACATTATACTGCTTATGTTTATTTTTCCATTGTGTCGGTATTTTATACCATTTATTTCCATGACGTAGTAATGTTGTTTAGTTTATTTACTATTACGTTTCACGTAATTATCGTACAGGCATATATAGGCGAATCAAAAGAGGAGAGGGGCAATTAAGTAATCAATATATTCAGTTAAAGAGAAATAAAAGGGAATAAGAAAAGCAAAAAGAGACTATGAGGTTAAAGTTGCAAGAGAATCGAAAACTAACCCAAAAGGATTTTTCAGCTATACAGAAGTAAGATTAGGGACAAGATAGGCCCACTCAAAAGTTACTCAGGTCAGCTCACCGTCAGTGATTAGGAAATGTGTAGAATTTTAACACTTACTTCCTCTCAGTTTTTACACAGGAAGATACAAAGCGATATTCCAGAAATAATAAATTATGTAGACCAGGACGATAGTAAACTATGCACGATCAGGGTCAATGACATGGTCCTTAGACAAATAGATAAATTAAAACCTAACAAATCCCCAGGCCCGATGAACTGATGCAAGGGTCCTAAAGGAATGTAAGGAGTTAGCAAACCTATGGCCAATCTTTTCAACATATCACTGCAAACTGCATGGTGCCAGATAAGTGGAAAATTGCAAATGTAATACCTATTTTCAAAGCAGGAGACAGGTCCTTAGCTTCGAACTATAGACCAAAGCCTAACCTCCAGTGGGAAAATTTATGGAATCAATAATTGCCGAGGCAATTCGCAGCCATCTTGAAAAGCATAAATTAATCAACGAATCTCAGCACGGTTTTACAAAAGGGCGTTCCCGCCTTACAAATTTAATAACTTTTTTTCACTAAGGTATTTGAGGAGGTAGATCATGGTAATGAATATGATATTGTGTATATGGACTTCAGTAAGGCTTTTGATAGAGTCCCACATCAGAGACTATTGAGGAAAAATGCACACGGAATAGGAGGAGAAATTTTTCCTGGATAGAGCATGTTTGACAAAATAGCAGCAGAGAGTTTGCATAAATGGGGAGAAATCAGAGTGGGGAAGCGTCACAAGTGGTGTTCCACAGGGGTCAGTATTGGGCCCCTTGTTGTTCACAATCTACATAAACGACATAGATGAGGGAATAAATAGCGACATAAGCAAGTTTGCCGATGACACCAAAATAGGCCGTCCAATTCATTCAAATGAGGACATTAGAGCTCCAGGAAGATTTGAATAGACTGATGCAGTGGTCGGAGAAGTGGCAGATGCAGTTTAATATAGATAAATGCAAAGTTCTAAATATTGACAGGACAATAACCATGCCACATATAAACTAAATAATGTAGATCTTAATACTACTGATTGCGAAAAGGATTTAGGAGTTCTGGTTAGCAGTAATCTAAAACCAAGACAGAGTGCAAAGTGTTTGCAATAAAGCAAACAGAATCCTTGGCTTCATATCAAAAGCAAAATAATAGGAGTCCTCAGGTTGTTCTTCAACTCTATATATCCTTGGTTAGGCCTCATCTAGATTATGCTGCACAGTTTTGGTCACCGTATTACAGAATGGATATAAATGCTTGGAAAACGTACAAAGGAGGATGACTAAGTTGATTCCATGTATCAGAAATCTTCCCTATGAGGATAGACTGAGGGCCCTGAATCTGCACTCTCTAGAAAGGCGTAGAATTAGAGGGTATATGATTGAGGTATATAAATGGAAAACAGGAATAAATAAAGGGGATGTAAATAGCGTGCTAAAAATATCTTGTATTGACAGGACTGAAGCAATGGCTTTAAGTTGGATAAATTCAGATTCAGAAGGGATATAGGAAAGCATTGGTTTGGAATAGAGTTGTGATGAGTGGAACAAACTCCTGAGTACAGTTATAGAGGCTAAAACGTTGTGTAGTTTTAAAAATAGGCTAGATAAATATATGAGTGGGTGCGGGTGGGTGTGAGTTGTACCTGACTAGTTTGTGCTACTAGGTCAGATGCCGTGCTCCTTCCTTATGGAATGTAACCTGACCTGGCTGGGTCGGGGCATTGGCTTAAGCCGGTGGGAGACTTGGACCTGCCTCGCATGGGCCAGTAGGCCTGCTGCAGTGTTCCTTCTTTCTTATGTTCTTATGTTCTTATGACACGAAACAAACACCAAAATGTTGCCAGATTCTTGGCTCTATTTTTCGGTAAGATTAATTCATTTTTCATATGTTTTCGATTTTTTCGTGTTTCTTACCTCCAAGATCCTTGGTACGCTGGATACACGAGAAGGGGAGTGCTTGCAAACGTACACACAGACGTTTTGAAGTAGGGGCAGACGGGTGGCTTACTGACTTAAGCTCTTTTATAAAGACTGGCGTAACCTGGCTTGGCTTAATTTGCATGATACCCGGTCTACCTCTCGAAGGTCTACAAACAAGCCACTAAGCACTAAGAAACACAACCAGGAAGCACTGAATATGGGTGAGCGGTGGCTGGGGAATGCCACCGGGATGCCGGCTACTCCGGTCTGGCCATTTCTATCACTCAATATGAATCGTAATTTCCAAATTACTTGCCCAGAGCTGCTACCCTTTGTAAGACGGATCCGAATGGAGTGAAGGATGTTGAGAAACACTGTAGAACTTTATACGGTGTATATTCGGTAAGCTGTTTTCTCTGCTCAGCTTAGTCGGGAATCTGAGGCAAAGGCCTGTGTGCTATCTAGCTGGCCGGGAAGTCCGTGACTTCAGCATGGCCAGTGAGCCTTGCTATGAAGGTACTAGGTAATCTATCTACATTACATTGTTAATACCACTGTAAACAGAGAGACACCCACCACCACCACCGTAAACAGACACAACCCACCCACCAACACTACTGTAAACAGACATCCATTCACCAACACTACTGTAAACAGACACTGCAACAGTTGCAAGGGTCTTCACATCAAAGCTGACTTTGCTTGTGTTTGTTGACAGTTTTAGCGAGAAACACGAGAGGCAGATTCCCCTCCCTGGTTAATGGAAGCTGTTAGCTACTGGTGGGACCACATCTCCCTCCTCCTCTGGATGAAAACCTTTCCCTCGATAACATCGCCCTTCCCTGGAAGATCACCAACCCTAGAAGACGACTCTCCTGGATGACTATATCATACACGGATGCTTGCATGCTCTGGGTGACCACGTTCCCTTAGGGTGATATTCTATATTTGATAGTCACGTTCACTTGGAAGACGACGGCTGTTTGGAAGACCACGTCACACCCAGATGACTAAATCCCACCTGGACGATCACGTCCCACTACGATGTTTTACATTCCAATAAGATGATCAAGTCTCATCTTTTGTGGGACCACGTTCAAGTAGGGACCATTTTCCCGCAGATGATCACATTTCACCAGGATGACGTCCCACAAGGATGACAATGTCTCACCTGGATGACCAAGTCCCACGAGGTTGACCACGTTACACCAGAATAACCACGTCTCGGGGGGGTGATAAAGTCCGCTAGAATGACCATGTACCAATTAACCTGACCACACTGCCAAAATGACCATGTACCACTATTGCGAACACTGGTAGCAAATTCAGGGGCCGTCGTACCCGGGCCGTAGCTAAAGTCAAAGTCAAATAGCAACCTGGCAATAGGGGCAAGACAACACAGAGGGATTTGATTTACCTGTATACCTTCACCAAGATATGTACAGATTTACAGGAGTAAATAAAACCGTAGAGCAATAAGGCAAAGAGCAAAAAGCCACTTATAACCGCACGTTGCACTAAAAATAAAAAAAGTTATGGTTGAGACCAGCTTAAATAAGCTGCCAACCCACGGCCAAGTGGTCGGTCACAACACCTCGGCCGCCAGGCCAGCTCTCATGCCATTTCTTGATTGAACTGGAAAATTAAATACATGAGTGGCCCCCAGAACTGCCATTTATGAATTGCCAGCTTGCTGGTCGAGAGGGCGTGCTAATGGCTGAGTGATGAACGTCGAATAAATTTAAGTACTCGGTGCATGATAGAACCACCAAGATAAAATGAACCATTGATGATCAATGAACCATCAGATGACCATGAACCACCAAATGACCATGAACCATCAAGATGACAATGAACCATCAAGATGGGCAATGAAAAATCAAGATGACCATGAACCATCAAGATGACCATGAACCATCAAGATGACCATGAACCATCAAGATAACCATGAACCATCAAGATAACCATGAACCATCAAGATGACCATGAACCGGCAAGATGACCATAAACCACCAAGATGACCATAAACCACCAAGATGACCATGAACCATCAAGATGACCATGAACCATCAAGATGACCATGAACCATCAAGATGACCATGAACCATCAAGATGACCATGAACCATCAAGATGACGAACCATCAAGATGACCATGAACCATCAAGATGACCATGAACCACCAATATGACCATGAATCAACAAGATGATCATGAACCACCAAGATGACCATGAACCACCAAGATGACAATGAACCACCAAGATGACAATGAACCACCAAGATGACAATGAACCAACAAGATGATCATGATCCAACAAGATGACCATGAACCCCAAGATGACCATGAACCAACAAAAGGGCCCTGAACCCAAAAAGATGATCATGAACCAACAAGATGATCATGAACCAACAAGATGAGCATGAACCAACAAGATGATCATGAACCAACAAGATGAGCATGAACCAACAAGATGAGCATGAACCAACAAGATGAGCATGAACCAACAAGATGATCATGAACCAAAAGATGATCATGAACCAACAAGATGATCATGAACCAACAAAGATCAAGAACCAAAAGATGACCATAACCATCAAGATGACCATGAACCATCAAGATGACCATGAACCATCAAGATGACCATGAACCATCAAGGAAAAATGAACCATCAAGATGACCATGAACCACCAATATGACCATGAATCAACAAGATGATCATGAACCAACAAAGATGATCATGAACCACCAAGATGACCATGAACCACCCAAGATGACCATGAACCACCAAGATGACAATGAACCACCAAGATGACAATGAAAAAAACAAGATGATCATGATCCAACAAGATGATATGAACCACCAAGATGACCAGAACCACCAAGAACCAGAACCACCAAGATGACCATGAACCACCAAGATGACAATGAACCAAAAAATGTCATGATCCAAAAAAAATGACCATAAACCAACAAGATGACCAGAACCACCAAGATGACCATGAACCAACAAGATGATCATGAACCACCAAGATGACCAGAACCAAAAAAATGATCGAACCACCAAGATGACCATGAACCAAAAGATGACCAGAACCAACAAGATGACCATGAACCAAAAGATGACCATATCCAACAAGAGACGAGCCCCCAAGATGACCATGAACCACCAAGAAGACCATGATCATATCCCGCATGGATGCCAACGTTCACCTGGATGACCACGTCTCAAAAAAGGGGAAACCCCCCCCAGGATAATCACATCCCGGATGACAATGTCTCACCTTGTTTATTACATCCCACCAGGGGGAGTGCAATCCACCTGGGGGATCAGTCCCACCAGGATAACTACCTTTTTCAAGGATAACTTCTTTCCCAAGGATACTGACCACCAAAAGGATATTTTCGCCTCACTTATATGACCACGCCCTAACAGGATGACCAGGGCCCCTTTTTTTGGGGTGAAGCCCCACCTGGATTACTACGTGTCTCCTGGAGAGCACGTCCCATCTGGATGACAACGTCCCACCATGATTATATTTTTCCATCAAAAAAAATATTTGAGGTTTTGCAAATATGGGAATCTTTAGGGAAAAAATTTGGGCCTTACCTTCCAATAAAAAAATTTTTATTGACCGATGAAATTTTGGGAAAATTTTCCCCTTTAAAAAAGTTTCCCCCAAAAAGGGTTTCATAAAGTGTCTTAATTCTTCAACTTGTCGGTTTTCAAAACCATTTAACCCAAAATAAATATGTCCTTAACATGACAACGTCAAACCCCGGGGGTGACCCACGTTACCCCCGGATGACCGCGTCCCCCCTTTTGATGATCACGTCACCCCTGGTTTTTTCCCCGTCCCCCCCCCGGGTGACAACCCCCCCGGGTGACAACGTCCCCCCCGGGGGTGACCACGTTACTCCGGGGTGACCGCGTCACCCTTAGATGACCAAATCACCCCGGGGTGACCACGTCCCCCCCGGATGACAACGTCCCCCGGGGTGACCACGTTACTCCTGGATGACCGCGTCCCCCTTTTTGATGACCACGCCCCCGGAACCACGTCCCCCCCGGATGACCACGTCCCCCCCGGATGACCACGTCACCCTGGAGGGGCTACGTCAAACCCGGGTGACCACGTCACCCCTTTATGACCACGTCACCTCCTCGATGACCCCCCTCACCTCCGGGGTGACCACGTCTTTCCCCGGGTGACCCCGCCCCCGGGGTGACAACGTCACCCCCCCGGGGTGACCACGTCACCTCCTGGATGACCACGTCTAGCTTCCTTAATGAATTTTTAAACCCCTTTGGGGAAAACCAAGTCACTTTACATTTTTTATTTATGAAAATTTGGGGTATATTAACTGAGTTATAAAATCTCTTTTGGGGAAATTTCGTAATGGAAACACAAGCCAGCTGTTCCCCCAGAAAACACTCCATCACGCAGGACGGGGGGCTCATTCAAGGTGATTAAATCTGTAAAAACCCGGGGCCTGAGTTTTTAAAGGGGGAAAGGATTTTCATCAAGCATTCAAAAAAGGGGTTTTCCCCGGGGTATGGAACCTTAAAAAGTTTCCATTCTGAAATTTTGGGGGTTTCAATCAGGGGGGAAATTTTCCGTCTCTCAGAATAGCATTTTCCTATACATAAGATTTTGTTTATGAAGATATCTCCATCATTTCTATGCGGAAGAAAAGGGGAAACTACGAAGGTAAGACTAGAGGGTGACAATATATTTTTTTTAAAAAAAAGGGGGAGGAAGTTGGGGGGAGATATAAATAACTCTTGGGAGAAAAGTGGGCTAGTGGGGGGTATACGTAATGGGAGATTGAAAGCAGTGGGATAGTTTTAAAAATGAATTGTGGCTATAGGAGGGGGGGGCAGGAGGAAAGGGGGAGTGATTGGTGGAATGAGGGGGTAAAGAGTGTGATAAAAGAGTAAAAGGTCTTTTTGGGGGATTTTAAAAAGGGGAGGGGATATAAAAAGGGGGGGAGTATATGGAAAGTAAAAGAGAGGTGAAGAGGGGATGGAGAGCAAAAGGAGAGCAAATGATAGAGTGGGTGTGGCGCTGTCAACAAATTTTTGAAAATAAGAACAATTTTTGGAGTGAAATAGTTTTAGAAAGCCTAGGGAACGATTTATGATTTTTAAAAAAACAGAATGGGGGAGTTAGTAGATGGGGATTTGGGGGGTTTTGGGGAAGATGGCGGGAATATTTTGACGAAATGTTAAATGCGTAATGCAGTAATTTTTGATTACCCGGGGGGATCATCTTTAGGGAAGGAATTTTAGGGGGGGAAGGGGGGCATTGGGGAAAAAAAAGGGGTTTAAAATAGTTAAAAATGATGGTTGGTATTTTTGTTCAATAAATATATGAAAGAAGGGGGGGGCAAAAGAGATTGTAAAAAAAAAGGGGAATAAGCTTCGGTATATCAGGTAAAGTGTATGGTAAGGGGGGGTGAAAGAATTAAAAGGAAGGGTTGCAGACAACAAAGGCTTTAGAATGGGGGTAAGGGATGTGTAGATCAAGTGTTTACATTAAACATATAGGAAAAAAAAATTTTTAAAAAACATATTATAAGGTGGATAGGGGACAATGTGGCAGATATTGCAAGTTTATGGGGAAAAAATAGTATGTTGCTAAATGTTTTAAAGTTTTTAATGAGGATAGTGAGGCATGGTTAGGGGGGAGGGAGAGGGAGATTATTTTACAGTAAAAAGTAGGTTTTTAAAGGGATTTTTAAAGTAAACATGGTTGTTTTTTAAAAATTTTTTAAAAAGGGTTGAAAAAAATTTCCAGCGTGGTTGGAGTTAATCAAATACAAAATGGGAGTTGACACAGGTACTTTCGCGATGACAATCTTTTTTTCAGGAGATTCTAAAAAGGGGGTTTTCCAAAAGGGGTTTTTTTGGGCGAGTTTGGGGGGGGTATAGAGGACGAAAGAAGAGGGGATAGATAAGAGTAAGGTGAGAGGAAGTATAAGGGAAATGAATATGATCAGATATTTGTCAACAGATGGGTTTAAAAAGGACGAGGTTTCCCCCAAAACTGATAAAGGAAAATGGTGAGTGATGCATTGAGGTATTTGGGGGGACAAAAACGTTATCCATGGAGGCAAAAAAGTTTGTAAAAAAAGAGTTGTGCCCCCCACTTTATGGGTGAAAGCTTTGGGGTTTTAAATGAGGGGGGAGGGGGGGCTGGAGGCAGTGGAGGTCCCTGTGGGGGGTGTGGTGTAAATATTATTCATATAATTCGTAGTGTGGAAATTGGGTTTGGGGTTTTCAAAAAATATTATTCAGAGGGCTGAAGGGGGATTTTGGGTGGGGTTTTGGGTTTTTTAGAGGGCTGAAGAAAAAAAAGGGGGGAAATTTGGGGGGGATAAAACGGTGGGAGGGGAGGAAGAGAGGGGTCGTCCTACGAAAGTAGGGAGGGGGGAAAAGGGTTGTGTGTGCAAGGAGTTTGCATATGCAGAGGCTTTGTGAGCAAGTTAAATAGAGAAAAAGAGACTAATGGTTTTGGGACCTGATGAGCTCTTGGGGGCTGAGCGGGGGAATATTTTGTGAACGGATTCAGGGAAAAAACCCGGGCCGGGGGGTTTAAAAACCCCGGGAATGGAAGACAAAGCCTGGGATACAATGTTTGGGATCGGGAAATTTTAAAAAAAAATTTCATCTGAGCGCCCCTTTAAAAAAAGTGATTATGTGGAATAAAGGTAAAAATTTTCTTTTTGGGCACCCTGCCTCAGTGTTAGAGGGGAACGTTTTGGGAAAATATATATATATATATATATATATATATATATATATATATATATATATATATATATATATATAAAAGAAAAAAAACCCCAAAAAAAAAACTTTTTCATCATTCAACACTTTCACATAAATTACACATAATCACTGTCTTTGCAGAGGGCTGAGATACGACAGTTCAGAAAATCCCTCCAAACCGCCAATATCTAAAATTCCCCCCCAAAAAAATTTGGGTTTTCTTTCCCCATTAACAGCTAAATAAAAAATATATAAAATATAAATATTTAAAAATATATATATATATATATTTTATATATATATGAAACAGGGGTTTTTGGGGTTTAAAAACAGCAAGGGGGGTTGGAGGCAATAAATATGTCAGAGGGCAAAGCGTGGGGTGATTATTCGTCCCTTTTGGGGAAATAAAGAGGAGGGGGGGATATAAAAATATTATTCAGAAGGCTGATGAGAAGTTGTTAAGGTGTT
Organism: Cherax destructor; assembly: GCA_009830355.1. Taxonomy (NCBI): domain Eukaryota; kingdom Metazoa; phylum Arthropoda; class Malacostraca; order Decapoda; family Parastacidae; genus Cherax; species Cherax destructor. Next base: position 9,947 of record WNWK01013736.1, on the reverse strand, counting down.
TCAGACATATAGAGGGACGGAAAAAAAGGGGGCGATATATCTGTAATGGAAGGAAGATGGGTTATAGGTCGCCCTAAAAAAGGTAGGTTGGAGGGAGGAGGAAAAAACAAGTTTCGTGGTCTTAGATATCCAGCAGGAATGGGGAGCGTGTTAGATAGGGGGGAGGTGTTGGAGGTGACAAACTAAATTCGAAATGGTTCAGGAAAACGGGTTAGTCAACCTTGAGTCCGGGGGTTTTTTGTGGTGCCTGCGCCTGCAGGGGGGGGGGTATATTTGTTTTTTGAACTATTCAAAAATACATAATACAATTTCGTCGCAATTCTAATATTACCAATATTTTGAAAGGTTTGCAAATGAAGTAATCGATTTAGGAGGTTAATCGCAAGCACATATAATATTTAATGAATTAATGCCGCAAATACATTATCTTCAATTTTTTTGTCGTAGTAATATACAGAAGAATGCTTCATGTTAACAATGTTTTGTTGAGACCCATGAGAAGTAAACACAGTACCCTTTTCCTGAAATGTGGAGATAAGTCAACCCACCCTGTGAAAAAAACCCCGAACTCAATATGAGCATCTGAGCATCGACATCGACCGCTGGCTTAGGGCTGGACGGAAAATGTCAACGTGAGAAAGAAGAGTTTAAGTAAACAGATTTTTTTTTCCCCCGCTGTTAAAAGGGAGATGTCACCCCTCACTAGGGTACTGACTTTTAGCCTTCACTCAGCCCCCCCCAAAAACCCCTTGGGCAACCAATTTAATGCATATTAGGGACATGTGCATGGGGGGAAGCAAATTTAATTCAGCAAATGCAACAGGCAGGATAGTACAGGTAAGACAGGATTGTGCACTCAGCCGGAGCAGCTCAGGCAACATAATGCAGTTCTCAAAGCACATTGATTAGGCAGTATTTGCAGTTCAGGGGATAGTTTAGTTCCAAAAACCAGAAAATATACACGGCTTTACAGGTGCCCTGAAAATTTTTTCATAATAAAATACAATACCAGTATTTGAGTTTTAAAACATTTTACCAATTTCCTTTTTTGGAAAAAGTATTTTTTTTTAACCCAAAATGGCCACAAAACATTGTACGTTTTTTTGTACAGGACTTTTTTTTTTTAAAAAAAAAAATAAGCTTCCCAAAATTAGCTGTATTTTTTTGATATGTATGTCGTTACTGTTTCTGGGTAACGAATTTAAAAGATATGTATTCGTTACTGTTTTTTTGGGGAAAACCCCCGAGATATGTATGTCGTTACTGTTACTGGGTAACGCACTAAGAGAATTTTGTGTTACTGTTACTGGGTAACGCACTAAAGAAAGTATGTCGTTACTGTTACTGGTTAACCCTAAAAGATATGTATCGCTGTTTTTTTAAAAATACAGTGTGTATATATTGCGTTTTTTTTTTTTGTTTTGATTAAAGTATCATCTACTTAATTGTTTATGCTTTTTTTTTTTCCGAAAAAAAAATTTTTTTCACTAAATTGTTTTGATAAAAACCAAGATGTGAAGGGGTTACATTATGATATATAATGCCGACAGAGAATATGTCACGTGCAAGGGGGAAAGTTTCGCTGATTTCTATATCAGTTCAATGACGAAACCCAGCTTAATATAAAGTAACATGGATCAGTTGTGTCTAACTGGAGGAACAAAAAATTTTTAATGGCTGTGTCCTGAAGGTCTAAAATCACTTTAGCCTAAATTATGATGATATTGAAGCTTCCCCTGTTCTGCACAACTGTATTGTCAAGACTAGATTCCAAACACTGCCCGCATAAGTAAATCCTCTTTTAAATTAAGTTTGGTCTGGGATACCTTCCCCGTTGACTAATCTAACGCTTGTGAGTTATATCCAAGGGGTTTGAGTATATGTTAGACAAGGAAAAAACATGGGGCCAAAAGGATATTTTAAGATTTTGTTTTCCAATGGAAAATAAGTACATAAATTACAATATATGTTGGAGGATTAAGAGGTGAGATAAAAAGTGTTAGGTCAATGTCAGGTCAGGTTTAACTCAAGTCTGACTAGGTGTCTCTCCACTCCCTTTGGTGACCTTACCCTGATCATCCCTACTGCTTGCGGGGTTTGCTAAGCCTGGTCGGGGTAGGTTCATTCTAACTTCCCTTGAATATCTATCATCATTCTGTCAGCACCGGAATGGTGCACACTTCAGAACCAGAAGCCAGCAAAAAAAAAAAAAATAGGTCCATTCTTTGGGACAGTTGTGGATAGATATTGTCATAGTAGCTCATTTATGACGCTCCCAATGAGAGCTTAGAGAGATTTTGGGGACGTCATCAAATGGGGGGAACTAAGAATTTCCCAGGGGCCCCCCGTGGGAGTGGCCGTTTTTTGGGAATCCCCGGTAGGATGGGAGGTGAACGAGAGGAAGGCTTCAGTTTTTTTTGCATTTTCCCCCTTTCAAATTTTTTTTTTGGGTTGACAAACTGACGAAAATTTAGAAAAATAACCACCCCCACATAGTATTTGTTTCATGTGAGAATAAAATTGCACTAAATCATCCTACTTGGGGGCGTCCGTACGTTTTGAAGGAAAGTTGACACAGCTTTGTGTCCTGTGAAAAAGACGTCAAGTAAAGGGTGAGTGCGACGTCAAAAGGAGTGGACGTCAAGTGAAGAGTGAGGGGCCACAATCAAGACCCGAGTAAACTTGAGGGAGTATATAGCAGTGTTGATCCTGTTAATAAAGGTATGAAAATCAGAGCATCTAGGTATATAAATGAAATATGGGTAACTTTTGGGAAGTTAAGTTATTTGTAGAAACATAAGAGGGGAAATCTTCAGTTTTTGGCTTTCCCATGAACTTATTGACTCGTATGGCACAAAGGCGGCCATGGCCTCCCAAAAGCATTGTTTGAAAAATTAGCTTCGTACCTAAAAAGGTTATCTTAAGCAAAGCTCAACAAACCCATCAAAGTTTATTAGAAAGACAAGTTTGTGTTGTTAGTGAATTTCCCAAGAAAGTCATTGGCAGTCTCTGGGGATTATTGTAAAAAAAATGTTATGTCAAAAAAAGGCATGTAATTGTTCATAATATTTATGCAGATACTGGAAAAAGCAAATCTTATTTAAGATGAGCTGGTTTTGTAGTCCTAAGAAGCCCTGGGACTTTTCACGGTGGCCGGCCAGCTGTTGGGTACTACCATGCCCGAGGGACAAGGTGGATAAAAATGACTGGTTTGTGGGTTATCGGTAGACAGAAGAGTCTGGCACGGTGATCTGGTAGTAGGTGCTAGGTAACTCGCCTTATTCTGAGTAATGAAGAAAGAGATGTGATTCTTGAAGTGAGGCTTCAGTATTGTCATGAGAATTGGTAATGGGCTGGTAAAATAGTGTCACCAAGGGCTGAGTACCTTGTTTTTTGTTTTTTTTTGGATCAACACTCCACCTTTTTTGATGGCAGGGGATGAAGATGTCCTTTGTTTCCAGTGCAGACGAAGATGTCCTTTGTTGGCAGTGGAGAGGGGTTATCTCTGGTGAAGCGCCTGGATGTATCCCCGGAGGTTACAGGTCCAGAGGGTTTCCGCGCGACGGCGGGAATGACGCCTTGCACAAAATCGGGAAAAACCAAGTAATTTTTTGGGAACTTTAAGCAGGTGGTGTTTCTTGATGATGTCGTTTGGTTTATTGTCTAACTAATTTCTCTGTTTAAAGTGGAAACAAAGGGCAATATTTTTTTTTTTTTCTGGACAAAATCATCCATATCCAGTTTTAATTTCGTATATTTCATATGTACTGTACATTGGCGGTGATGATTTTGCTGAGATTGCTTTTTGGAACGCCTTGGGCAAAACGAAAAACCAGTTAGAAGGCACTTACAGATATCTTTTTGGTTGTAGCGTAATTAATCTGCACTCTCCCTGATGGAAGTATATACAATGGGAGAGATGGTGTGTTTGGGTGCAAAAGGGGTTCTTGCATTGATTTGGGGATATCATGTCAACGAGTAGTGATACCGTTGTTGAGAAAAAAAAGGGGGTATGTCTTTCCTACTACAATTTCATAGACTTCCAACTGAAGTGCCTTTCTTGAGGACTGCCTCGCAAAAAAGTGGTCTCCAGATCCAAACCACAAAATCTTACTGCCAACAACCCACAAAACCGGCATTCGTATCTGCCATACACTTGAGGCCTAAGTATTTGCTATACACACTGGCCAGCTGTTTTGATAAATCTCAGCTCTGATTTGAATATAAATCCAGTACATCACAAACATTGTGGATATTTTCTCTCTCGATCTTCATTATAAACACCAAAAACAAGTCTAGCTTTCTTCGACGTTATATATGTTTTTCCATGATTTTACAAAATCACCAATAACAAACCTTTCCTTCCTCATTGGCTTTACAGAGTTGACTGACCTTCATCAATTTCAGTTTCTTCAGGTACAAGAAAAACTTTGAACATTGCTTTGGATAGTCATGGGCAACCCTTTAGTGCCTTGCTTGCCAAGATACTCATGGAAGCCCTAGAGATGGTATTCCCCTTTAAAGTTTAGCCCTTCCCCTTTTAATTAATGTATTGACAACATTTCAGCTATTTATCCCAGACCCTGAACATCATGCATTTCTGCTATTTATCCTAGACCCTGAACATTATGCATTTCTCAACAGGATGAACACAGTGAAGCCCTCCTTTTTCAAACAAGCCCAGGTGAGGTTATTGTTTTTTTTTAAGGTCTTTGAAAATTTCCAGCCAAAAATTTTTCCCAAAAAAAATTGCCTTCATAACTCAGTCCTTCACTTTTTCCCTTCCCATCCCAAATCTCCCGGATTGGACTATCCAACACGGGGAAAACATTTGGAAATTCTTAGACCTACCATGTGATGAATGGCCGACAACCCTACCAGGTTTTAACAAAACAATATAATTTGACTAGAATAGCCACTACATATGTCAAAACCCTTTGCCAAGAAGTGATTCTCTGTTTCTTCAGAGGCTCGGGAAAGGAATGTATATTCCTATGCAGACATTGTGATAAGAAATATGTACTAGAAACTGACGGGAAACCCTTTTCAACCAGTCTAACTGACCACGAGTACACGTGTAGCCAGAATGCCCGGAGCAAGGGCACTGTCCACAGAGATAGTGAAGGCCATCCAAAATTGGGATAGATGATCCGTCAGGCTTCACTGAACCAAAATTTTGGGATGGGACAATGGTTAAGTTCCATTGTTGTCTCAAATAAATAAAGACCCTGATAAGACATGAGCCTTCTCCACACCTCGGCCATTGAAACAACACAGGTATCAGATGTCCACACTACAAAGTTTAAAAACTACTCTAATATTTCTAAAACGGGACTTGACATTTCTTAAAATTGACCATAACCCTATTGTATGGGGATTATTTTCAGTATTAAAAAGGTCAAGGAAAAATTTTTCCCTATTATAATGTTTTAATTTTTGACTATAATTTCCTCAATTTTTGACACGAGGTACCCCAACGGGACAAGGCCCCCCAAAAAAGAAGAAATAGTTTCACCATCACTGATCCATCACCGTCTTCCCAGAGGCACACTGACGTTACAGCTCACATCCCCCTTAAAACTCTTTATCCACCCCCTCCAGAGAAGGACTGTATTTCCCACTTCCATGACTGTCCCTATTCAGTTTCCCTAAAACCCCTTCATAAATATTATCTTGATCACACCCCAAAGCACCCTATTTAACACGCCGCTCACACACTCCTGTTAAATATCCAAGCCCTCACATCCCAAATCTTCCTTCAACGCCTCCTCAAAAAAACCAGAATGACCCGTACCCATCTTTCCTCCATTACAGGTGTATACACCCTCCAAGTCATCCTTTATTGCTCCATTCTTTCTAAATGCTAAAACCTCCACTCCCCCCCTACAGCACACTTGATTACTTTCAGAAACCCCCGCATCTTTTTCTAGTGTCCAAACAAATTATCTGAAATATTCCCCTACCATTGCCCTCGAAAATTTCCTTGCCTTCAACACCATCCTCGTTACTTTTAAACCATGCTTCACCTTCACGAGTGATAGTATTTTAAGTCCATACTTTCCCTTTGATTTGCCTCCATGGATAAAGTTCTTGTCTCCACAGATGCTAAATGCAGGACCCATGGTTCACCTCATCATTCTTAGACCCGTCTGTCGACAACCACTTCCAAATTTATGAATGCATTAATTTTTTCCATTCTCCTTCCTTCCAGTCAGATATCCACCCTTTTTTAATTTAACAAATTGTTACACTCATCACTTTTCCTTCCTAAGTTCATTTTTTATTTCCCTTTTTATACAATTCCTCCCAGATTCGTCTTTCAACCTTTTCAAATTATCTCAAGATTCCCCAAAAACACCGTGTCATAATCATCTGTGACAATTTGCACTTTGTATTAGATCTTTTGTTTTAATCCCATACCTCTCCCCAACATCCTGGAATTCACTTTACAACCCACCAATCTATAAATTGTTAAACATCGATTGTGACATCAGGATCCTTTTTTTAAGGCCTGGGTTTCAAAAATTATTTTATCTCTAATACATACTCTAACCCGAGCCTCACTATCCTCATAAACCTTCTTGACATACCTTCTTTCTTAAGAATTTAAAAAAACAAAGTTGCATTAAAAAAACTTGATAAGTAAAAAATATTAAGAATTCCCCCAAAAAGCTGATGGCGTTATAAAAAATGCAAAAAAATTTTTTATGGTCAGGTGGGAAAACCTTTAACAATGATTACAGCAACATAGCTAAAGACCTGGACGAGAGTCTAGTCCCCCGGGTTTATTTATACCAGAGATTTTAGCCACCCAAAAAATTTTCAAAGGTCGAAGATTGCATCAAGGTCCCTGGGTTTAAGAAAATATAATGGAACCCAAATTTCATCAAAAATAGATGATGTCAATATGAATAAGTCGAACACGGTTCCTGATTGCATTGTCGAATAAATGTGTTTTCGAATGAGAGTTGAGAACAAAATGTCTTAGTTTTTGAATGTTTCTTGGTTGTCAACAGACAACTTTTCGAGTACTGAACGGGGCAAAGGGCTATTTTTTGGGTTTCTGTGCTGTATAATATTATACATTGTTTTATTTGTAGTTAGCATAAATTTAAAATATTTTTATACTGTCATTTGGGGTCTGGGAAAATTTAAATTTTTTTACATTATTCTTTATGGGAAAATTTCTTGGTTGTCGTTGATTTTGGGTTTTTTTCGATAACTGGAAGAAATAAATTGAAAAACCCAGATTTCATGTATTAGTTCAGGGGTTTTATAAATTTAAAAAAATTTATAGTAAAAAAATATTGTGAGGAATTTAACCTATGCCTGACATGTCAATTATAAAATTTTACTTTCATGTTACCTAACCAAATCTTCACTACACCCCAAACAGAGGTTGGGGTTTCAACGTTATATCTCAGCCTGATAAGTCATCTGTTCACCAATTATGAGTATTCTTGATAATGGGGGGAAACCCCGAATGCGCTTGGGAAATTTTATTATTGTCCACTGTGGTTATTTTGCAAATACATATACATAAAACACAGAAGAGGGGGGGACCAGAAAGGAATGAGCTTTTCAACGACGGCCAACACGGTTTCAGGGACGGGGAAAACCTGTGTCCAAACCATGGGGTTCTAAGACAGGGTGACAGCAGTAAGACAAGAGAGAGAGAGGGGTGGGTAGATTGCAATTTTTGGACTGTAAGAAGGCATTTGACACAGTTCCCCAAGAGATTAGTGCAGAAGCTGGAGGACCAGGAAGGGATAACAGGAAGGCACTCAATGGATCAGGGGAAAACCTCTCGGAAGACAGCTGCTAGTCATGGTAGTGGCGAGGTGTCAGAGGGGCGCCGGTGACGAGGGGGGTTCAACAGGGGTCAGTCCTAGGACCGGTGCTGTTTCTGGTATTTGTGAACGACATGACGGGAAGAAATAGACCCAAGTGTCCTGTTAGAAGGAAGTTGATAAAAAATTAATGGAGGGGCCGGGCAGAACTACAAAGGGATCTGGACAGGCTGCAAGCCTGGTCCACAACTGGCTCCGGGAGTTCAACCCAACCAAGTGCAAAGTCATGAAGTTTGGGGGAAGGGCACAGAAAAAACCGCAGAAGGAGCAGCTGGGGGGCCAGAGACTACAAACCTCAATAAAGGGAAAAAAGCCCTTTGGGGTGAGTATAACACCAGGCACATCTCCTGAGGCGCACATCAACCAAATAACGCTGCAGCATACGGGCGCCTAGCAAACCTAAGAACAGCATTCCGACATCTTAATAAAGAATCGTTCAGGATCCTGTACACTGTGTACTTAGGCCCATACTAGAGTATGCAGCACAAGTCGGGAAACCCACTCTAGCCAAGCACGTAAAGGGCTAGAAAAAGTGAAAAGGTTTGCAACAAGACTAGTCCCGGCAAAGGGGGTATGTCCTAGAGGAGAGGTTAAGGGAAATCGACCTGACGAAACTGGAGGACAGGAGAGATGGGGGGACATGATAACGACATATAAGATACTGAGAGGAATTGAAAAGGTGGACAGAGACAGAATGTTCCAGAGATGGGACACAGCAACAAGGGGACACGGTTGGAAGTTGAAGACTGATGAATCACGGGGATGTTAGGAAGTATTTCTTCAGTCACAGAGTGGTCGGGAAGTGGAATAGTTTGGGCGCGATGTAGTGGAGGCGGGTTTCCCAACATAGCTTTAAGAAGAGATATGATAAAGCTCTTTTTTCGGGGAGAGTGCCCCAGTAGCAGCCAGTGAAGGGGCGGGCCAGGAGCTATGACTCGCCCCCTGCAACCACAACTATGACAACTAGGTGAGTACATATATATATATATATGTCGTGCCGATTAGATTTTTTTTTTAAAAAACTTAATTTTTTAAAAGAGTTCTTTCTAAGTGACCAGTTTTACCTATTCGGGACGACAAAATATATTTACCAAGCTGCGACCAGCCGAGATTAGATCCGCGGGACATTCTCATTCCTCAAGACACAGAACGTTCACATTTTCTTAACCACTTAACCAGCGATCCTTCAAAGATCCCCCCCCAGGCTAGGTGTTGTTCTTGGGTCCCAGGACACTCTGGGAGTGGGAAGCTCAATAAATCCAACCACCTCCGTTTTAATACCAGCCTCGTGGTTCATTACAAATATATATATATATATATATATATATATATATATATATATATATATATATATATATATATATATATATATATATATATATATATCACAATAAAAAATTTGTTTGAATATTAATCAGTATTGCATAAGCATAAATTCAACAAAATATGAGAGAGAATCATCACACAGAGGGACTGCCCAAAAAGGGCCAAACATACTGTAGTTACATCTCTCGCTTATTGTTTTTGTAGCAACAAAATTTTACTACAGGAATTATAGAATAATATATGTATACATCCACGTGCCCTCCAAAACACACACACACACACACACACACACACACACACACACACACACACACACACATACACACACACACACACACACACACTGCTCTGGAGCGGAAATTAAAAGAGGCGAAGGTAAAATATAAGGTGTGCAATACAATGATGAACATTTGTAGGGAAAACTTTTTCACCTTTAGGTAAACGTTATTCTTAAAACACTTCAACAGCAGCGGCTTTTTCAATTAATTCAGTGACAGAAATCTGGTGATATATATATATATATATATATATATATATATATATATATATATATATATATATTTAAAAAAAACATGCAAGATTTCAGGTACATCTTGTTACTTCTACTTACACTTAGGACACACTCCCTTCAGTACAAGCATATATATCACCCCCTCTGGGCTTCATTTTTTTTAGTTCTTGTTCTTTTGTTTTTATCTCCCTGGGGGAAGGGGAAAAAATTCTTCCCCAACTGCTGTCGTAAGAGGCGACTAAAAAGCCGGGGGAAAAAGG